>JAGHMJ010006355.1:27500-37500 GCA_018749465.1 Paracanthobrama guichenoti | reverse complement strand
ACCTGCTTGGTGAGAAGATCATGTCATGTGGGATGGATCACTCGCTGAAGCTGTGGAGAATCGACTCCGAGCGGATGCAGAAAGCCATCCGCGGCTCATACGAGTACAATCCCAGCAAAACCAACCGGTGAGTGCTCACTATCTGGTGTGCTTACCCATCAGCGCTCTACGTGCTGGATTTAGCCCGTCTTTTCTACATGCGTTTCAGGCCTTTTGTGTCTCAGAAGATTCACTTCCCAGACTTCTCCACGCGGGACATCCACAGGAACTACGTGGACTGCGTCCGCTGGCTCGGCGACCTGATCCTGTCGAAGGTACGGCTCCGCCACACAGAAACTGCCACACGCATTTCAGTTTGTTTACTCATTTTTATTATTTCTCTTGTTTGGTCATGTTTCGCAGTCATGTGAAAACGCAATTGTGTGTTGGAAACCTGGGAAAATGGAAGACGATATTGACCAAATCAAACCGAACGAGTCTAATGTGACGATTCTCGGCCGCTTTGATTACAGTCAGTGTGACATTTGGTACATGCGCTTCTCTATGGACTTCTGGCAGAAGGTATACAGAGACGCTCCGTCCCGTTCTGGGAACTCTAGGCTCATGACATCAAAGCAAGATAATGACAGTCAGTGTCAATAAATAGTGTGTGTAGAAGATGTTTAAAGAGAGTGTGTGTTTGTGTCTTCACCTTCTCAGATGCTCGCTCTGGGAAATCAAGTCGGCAAACTGTACGTTTGGGATCTGGAAGTGGAAGATCCTCATAAAGCAAAGTAAGATTCCACTTCTGACAGGCGTGTGTGTGTGTGTCTGTGTCCTCGTCTCTGTGCGAGTGTGTCCGTGTCTCTGTGCGAGTGTGTCCGTGTCTCTATGAGTGTGTGTCTGTGTCCTCGTCTCTGTGCGAGTGTGTCCGTGTCCTCGTCTCTGTGAGTGTGTCCGTGTCCTCGTCTCTGTGCGAGTGTGTCCGTGTCTCTGTGCGAGTGTGTCCGTGTCTCTATGAGTGTGTGTCCGTGTCTCTATGAGTGTGTGTCCGTGTCTCTATGAGTGTGTGTCCGTGTCTCTATGAGTGTGTGTCCGTGTCTCTATGAGTGTGTGTCCGTGTCTCTATGAGTGTGTGTCCGTGTCTCTATGAGTGTGTGTGTCTGTGTCCTTGTCTCTGTGCGAGTGTGTCCGTGTCTCTGTGCGAGTGTGTCCGTGTCTCTGTGCGAGTGTGTCCGTGTCTCTGTGAGTGTGTGTCCGTGTCCTCGTCTCTGTGCGAGTGCGTCCGTGTCCTCGTCTCTGTGCGAGTGTGTCCGTGTCCTCGTCTCTGTGCGAGTGTGTCCGTGTCTCTGTGAGTGTGTCTGTGTCCTCGTCTCTGTGAGTGTGTCTGTGTCCTCGTCTCTGTGCGAGTGTGTCCTCGTCTCTGTGAGTGTGTGTCTGTCCTCGTCTCTGTGAGTGTGTCTGTGTCCTCGTCTCTGTGAGTGTGTGTGTGTCTGTCCTCGTCTCTGTGAGTGTGTCTGTGTCCTCGTCTCTGTGAGTGTGTCTGTGTCCTCGTCTCTGTGAGTGTGTGTCTGTGTCCTCGTCTCTGTGAGTGTGTCTGTGTCCTCGTCTCTGTGAGTGTGTGTCTGTGTCCTCGTCTCTGTGAGTGTGTGTCTGTGTCCTCGTCTCTGTGTGTGTGTGTGTGTGTGTGTGTGTGTGTGTGTGTGTGTGTGTGTGTGTGTGTGTCTGTGTCCTCGTCTCTGTACGTGTCTGTGTCCTTGTGTGTGTGTGTGTCTCCTCATGTGTGTGTGTGTGTGTGTCCCGCAGGTGTACGACACTCACTCTCCCTAAGTGCACGTCGGCCATCAGACAGACGAGCTTCAGTCGGGACAGCAGTATCCTGATAGCCGTGTGTGACGACGCCTCCATCTGGCGCTGGGACCGCCTGCGCTGATCCACTCGCGCCGGAACCGACCCATCAACCGCTTCTGTTGGCATTGCTTTTGTTTTTATCTTGACTTTGCTTTCGTCTTTTGCTTCTCTCTTTGCCGTTTTCTCGTGTGAAGTTAATAAAATCTATTTTTCTAACCTATTTCTTTCTCAGTTCTTCAATCTCACTTAAATGTTGTGAAATTCTTTAATTAAAAGCCGACACTTTTAGATGAACAGCAGTGGATTCACCAGATTTCTGAAATTAAAAGGGCTTATTTTGATCTCATTGGACAATAAACCACTGAAATGTACAATGTTAATATTAGTGGATTAAGAAGGGGGTCAAGATCTAATGAATCCTCTCATAGTGACTGCTTGGCTCGAATGCAATATTACTACTAATATTAATAAATAGAAACCAAAGCTGGTTAACTAGGGCATTTATAAATAAAAATAACTTTTTATGATTACGGTTATGGTTATAGTTAGGGTTATCACATGAAGTAAAATAAGTTGTGTACTTCAGAAAAAGGTTCTGTGCCAAAATTTATATGAGTAGAAATTATTGCATAACCATATATAAATATAAACACTCACCTAAAGGATTATTAGGAACACCTGTTCCATTTCTCATTAATGCAATTATCTAATCAACCAATCACATGGCAGCTGCTTCAGTGCATTTAGGGGTGTGGTCCTGGTCAAGACAATCTCCTGAACTCCAAACTGAATGTCAGAATGGGAAAGAAAGGGGATTTAAGGAATTTTGAGCGTGGCATGGTTGTTGGTGCCAGACGGGCCGGTCTGAGTATTTCACAATCTGCTCAGTTACTGGGATTTTCACGCACAACCATTTCTAGGGTTTACAAAGAATGGTGTGAAAAGGGAAAAACATCCAGTATGCGGCAGTCCTGTGGGAGAAAATGCCTTGTTGATGCTAGAGGTCAGAGGAGAATGGGCGACTGATTCAAGCTGATAGAAGAGCAACTTTGACTGAAATAACCACTGTTACAACCGAGGTATGCAGCAAAGCATTTGTGAAGCCACAACACGCACAACCTTGAGGCGGATGGGCTACAACAGCAGAAGACCCCACCGGGTACCACTCATCTCCACTACAAATAGGAAAAAGAGGCTACAGTTTGCACAAGCTCACCAAAACTGGACAGTTGAAGACTGGAAAAATGTTGCCTGGTCTGATGAGTCTCGATTTCTGTTGAGACATTCAGATGGTAGAGTCAGAATTTGGCATAAACAGAATGAGAACATGGATCCATCATGCCTTGTTACCACTGTGCAGGCTGGTGGTGGTGGTGTAATGGTGTGGGGGATGTTTTCTTGGCACACTTTAGACCCCTTAGTGCCAATTGGGCATCATTTAAATGCCACGGCCTACCTGAGCATTGTTTCTGACCATTCTAAAGAATGCTTTCAGCACCTTGTTGAATCAATGCCACGTCGAATTAAGGCAGTTCTGAAGGCGAAAGGGGGTCAAACACAGTATTAGTATGGTGTTCCTAATAATCCTTTAGGTGAGTGTATATATTGGTTTAGGGTTAGGGTAAAATGGGCAAGCGTAAGGATTTGAGCAAGTTTGACAAGGGCCAGATTGTGATGCTAGACGACTGGGTCAGAGCATCTCCAGAACTGCAGCTCTTGTGGGGTGTTCCCGGTCTGCAGTGGTCAGGATCTATCAAAAGTGCTCCAAGGAAGGAACCGTGGAGATCCGGCCATCGGGTCATGGGCGGCCAAGGCTCATTGATGCACGTGGGGAGCGAAGGCTGGTCCGAACAAACAGAGGAGCTACTGGAGCTCAAACTGCTCAAGAAGTTAATGCTGGTTCTGATAGAAAGGTGTCAGAATACACAGAGCATCTCAGTTTGTTGCGTATGGGGCGGCATAGCCGCTGACCAGTCAGGGTGCCCATGCTGACCCCTGTCCACCGCCGAAAGCACCAACAGTGGCATGTGAGCATCAGAACTGGACCACGGAGCAATGGAAGAAGGTGGCCTGGTCTGATGAATCACGTGTTCTTTTACATCACGTGGATGGCCGGGTGCGTGTGCGTGGCTTCCCTGGGGAACACATGGCACCAGGATGCACTATGGGAAGAAGGCGAGCTGGCGGAGGCAGTGTGATGCTTTGGGCAATGTTCTACTGGGAAACCTTGGGTCCTGCCATCCATGTGGATGTTCCTTTGACACGTACCACCTACCTAAGCATTGTTGAGACCATGTACAGCCTTTCATGGAAACGGTATTCCCTGGTGGCTGTGGCTCTTCCAGCAGGATAATGCTCCTGACACAAAGCACAAATGCTTCAGGAATGGTTTGAGGAGCACAACAACGAGTTTGAGGTGTTGACTTGGCCTCCAAATTCCCCAGATCTCAATCCAATCGAGCATCTGTGGGATGTGCTGAACAAACAAGTCCGATCCATGAAGGCCCCACCTCACAACTTACAGGACTTCAAGGATCTGCCGCTAACATCTTGGTGCCAGATACCTTCAGTGGCCTGTTACACAAAGCTGGTTTCAGTTGCTACCCAGGTAAGTTCGAGATTAGTTTGAGCTAAGAAGGTGGATTGGTTTTTAGCAGTGTTCATCACCATGGTAACTTATGGCTAACCTGCTCTGGACCAATCAGCTGCAAGCAAAGAGGCAATAAAGCCACACCCCCTGTATTTCAAGTTCCAAATTAAAGCAGTTTATAGTGTAAAAACTTCAGAGACAAAATTACTCATCTTTTGGTGTTAATTATTTATTATGTATATTATATTAATTATAATTACTTTTAATTCATATAATTATTATATTAATTGACAAGTATCCTAATATGTATATAAATGTAATACATGCATTCATAATTCTTTTAAACGTGTATTCGTTTGAGCTCCTTGTGAACATATAATTATTAGGCATATTTCTTTGTTTCACATCGTGCATTGATATCGTCAGATAATCTCTGGCTGTCGCTGCTGCAGTGTTTATTCCTGCCTTGTAAACGTATTTCAGTTCATGATCATTTTCAAACGATCTCTCAATCTTCAGAAGAGAAGTGACTCAAACAGACGCTGTGTGTGTGTGTGTGTGTGTGTGTGTGTGTGTGTGTGTGTGTGTGTGTGTGTGTGTGTGTGTGTGTGTGTGTGTGTGTGTGTGTGTGTGTGTGTGTGTGTGTGTGTGTGTGTGTGTGTGTGTGTGTGTGTGTGTGTGTGTGTGTGTGTGTGTGTGTGTGTGTGTGTGTGTGTGTGTGTGTGTGTGTGTGTGTGTGTGTGTGTGTGTGTGTGTGTGTTTCGTTATGCTGCAGTCCTGCCATGACTTTCATGCCTTATTTGGTCAAGTTTGTTTGTTTATTTTCAAGTTATTGCTTTTGTTTGTTCACTATTATGGAATAAACTTCATTCGGGCTCAGAGAGCCGACCCGACCCCTCACAGGAAGGGTCATGACCTTCAGCAGTGCACCCTGACGTTCTCCTGGCGTTCTCCTGATCAGTTGATCGGCTGGAACTGCTTGAGTTATTTTGGCTTTGTTCTTATGCTGAAGTGATTTATTTAGATTTATAATTTGGCAATACTGACTCCACTTTCTCTTTATATCTATAAAATGTTTTATTTTTGCCAAATTTCATAAATGTAAGTACAATAAAACCCATCCGTTAGGGTTGATTATTTGATTCGTATCAGTCTGTGAATTTTTACATGATGTTTAGCCTCGGCTTGATCCTGTCACACTGCAGTTATGACTGTACATTGACTTTGTTGGTTCTGCAATTCAATAAAATAATTTTAAAACTGTTTTGAAAAGTGAAACGTAAAAACGTGACGCGCTGAATCGTCCAATCAGTGAAGCGCTCTTGTGTTTTGTTTCCGGGTCAGGGTTAGAGCCTGTCAGCTGCTTATGGAAGTTTCTAGCAGAAACATGTGAGCTGATGAAGATGATGATGATGATGATTATGATGAAGATGGTGTGAGATATTAAAGCGCTTTCCGTCAGTTTCAGTGTCTGTTCTCTCGGATGTGTTTCTGCAGTAAAGTTGACGATGTTCGGATGTTTAGTCGCGGGTAGACTGGTGAGCAGATCATCATGTGTATCTCTCTCTCTCTCTCTCTCACTCACACACACACACACACACACACACACACACACACACACACACACACACACACACACACACACACACTGAGACTGCTTAATGTGTGTTTAGTGGAAGTTAAATGGCTCCGATATGATGTGGTTTTGCTCGGATCTTCCTAGGACTCAGATGCCGTATCAGTACTGAGACTGCTCTCATCAGAGTTACACATGATTTACTCTTATCATCCGATCGTGGTTGTATCTCTCTATTAGTGTTACTCGATCTTAGCGCTGCATTCGATACTATCGACCACAACATTCTTTTGAGTAGACTCGAAAATTATGTTGGCATTAGTGGAACTGCATTGGCATGGCTTAAATCATACTTATCTGACCGTTATCAGTTTGTAGCAGTAAATGAAGAGATGTCACACCGATCACAAGTTCAGTATGGAGTACCGCAGGGCTCAGTGCTAGGACCGTTGCTCTTCACCCTGTACATGCTACCACTGGGAGATATCATTAGGAAGCATGGCATTAGTTTTCACTGTTATGCTGATGATACTCAGCTCTATATTTCTTCACGCCCTGATGAAACTTACCAATTCACAAGATTAACGGAATGCATAGCTGATATAAAACATTGGATGTCTAGTAATTTCCTGCAACTTAATTCAGAAAAAACTTAATTTTTAATTATTGGACAAAAAAGCTCCACAAGTAGTAACCTAGAATACTGTCTAACACTCGATGGCTGCTCTGTCAAGTCCTCGTCGTCAGTGAGGAACCTGGGTGTGCTCTTTGATACCAATCTTTCATTTGAAAGCCACGTTTCTAACATCTGTAAAACTGCATTCTACAATCTTAAAAATAGATCGTGAGAAAAAGAGAGTGTGTCAACTAGACTTTCCCTCCTTATTACTTACAAAGCACTAAATGGTTTAGCTCCCCAGTACTTGAGCGAGCTCTTAACGCATTATACTCCATCACGTCTATTGCGGTCTCAAAACTCTGGCCAGTTGATAATCCCTAGAATATCAAAATCAACTGCAGGCGGTCGATCCTTTTCCTATTTAGCTCCTAAACTCTGGAGCAGTCTTCCTAGCATTGTTCGGGAAGCAGTCTGCCGTATCCAGATCAGATGGTGGACCTGGCGACCACTACACTGAAGTGTCAGCAGAGAGCGTGTCAACTAGACTCTCCCTCCTTCACTTTTCTTTCTCTGTACAGATGAAAACATTATCAGACTGATAGTGATCATGATGATGAATAATGATGGATCAGCGGAAACGACTAAACGCTGTATTATGCAGGCCAGTCATTCGGCGGCGTTTTGTAAAGAGAAACTACACACCTGTGCACACACGTACTCAAACGCTCTTGCCTATACACTAAACACTTAATGCTTACGTGCCGTCACCGTTCTCACGGATTCACGTTTTTTGAAGTTTGCACGAAGATAACGGTATCGTTTCAAAACTATTTGTAAACCTGTTTCGGGGTTTGTGTTCTCTAGCGCCGGCGCAGTTGCCGTGGAGATGAGCGGCCAGAACGCATTAAGAGTTGAAAATGGTGTGGTGTAAGTGACCCAAAGTCAATAACTAATGATTATTACAACAGAACTGAATCAGTCACAAACTTGCTTTAGCTGGACAATAACTTTTCTCTAGAGCTGATGTTCAGCCAAAACAATCCCTCTTCATTAATCTCCTGTTATCCCTGTAAAGCTGCTCTGAGACGATCTGTGTGTGACAGCGCTGGATAAATGAGGGGACTTGACTTGATTTCCTCAGGTCTTCCTCAGGGATTCCTCTGCTGTGTTTCAGGTCCAGACGGACGCGCAGCAGGTCGCCACTGATAAGTTTGTCTTCAATCTGCCGGACTATGAGAATGTCCATCATGTGGTGGTGTTCATGCTGGGCACGATGCCCTTCCCGGCTGGCATGGGCGGAGCGGTGTATTTCTCTTTCCCGGACCCTGCGGTCGGTCAGGTCTGGCAGCTGCTGGGCTTCATCACCAATGAGAAGCCCAGTGCCATATTCAAGATCTCTGGGCTGAAAGCTGGTGAGCCGCTTGTGTGACACCACTTTGAAAACACTAGACGTTATCATACACATGCTGACTTTGAAAATGGGAACGGAAGAAAAGAAGCATGTGATTTAGTGCTGGGAGACATGACAAATAATAACAAAATGTGTTCTAACATCTGCAGACAGGCTAAAAACTAACAAATCTGTTTGCTTGAATCTGCCCAAAATCTGCAGACCAGCTCTGAGTTCTGTCACTGGCAGCCGTCCAGACCGTGTGTGTGTGTGTGTGTGTGTGTGTGTGTGTGTGTGTGTGTGTGTGTGTGTGTGTGTGTGTGTGTGTGTGTGTGTGTGTGTGTGTGTGTGTGTGTGTGTTTCAGGCGAGGGTGGCACGCATCCGTTC
The DNA here is from genome assembly GCA_018749465.1 of Paracanthobrama guichenoti. Taxonomy (NCBI): domain Eukaryota; kingdom Metazoa; phylum Chordata; class Actinopteri; order Cypriniformes; family Gobionidae; genus Paracanthobrama; species Paracanthobrama guichenoti. Next base: position 29,107 of record JAGHMJ010006355.1, on the reverse strand, counting down.
GGCATGATGACCGGCGCTCGGGCTCCGTCAGTCGCTCAGGTCGGAGTGTCGGTCGAATCTTTGGACCTTCTCGCACAACAAACACCAGTGTCAAATTCAGCCGTTTCCACCGTTGACTCCTTCACACAGGTAACGCCTCGACTGCAGGTACTCTGTCTAAAGGCACATTGTGTAAGATTTTGGGATTAAAATACCCAGAAGCCACTAGAGCAGTGTTCTATATTGTGTTGACGTGTGCATTGTCCCAAATGTTCCCAGGAATGTTTAAATCCAGAGAAATCAGTGATTGTAACCAGGACACGGCCCGTGTGTGTGCGTCGCCTATCAGTGACATCATCCCCGCGTTCCCCTCCGGTGTTATTGTGTAGTAACCATGGCAACACAAAGCCGCTTTAATATCTGATGTGTTTTATTAGACACTGTTTGGATCAGTGATGGACAGAAACTAATGATTGTTCTCCAGCTCAACACAGTTAGTCTGATTGTGTAAATCTGGTGTTGTTGATTTACCGCACAGTGCCATGTTTTACCATGCCTAATATGATCTCGCTCACTGCAGTGTGAACAAGTGTCTCATAGTAGCGCCGAGCCAACGCACAGAGTAGCATTATAACATCACTTTAACACACTCACATGCGTGTGATATGATCAAACAGCGCTGCGTTACACACACACACGTATGAGCAGAAGAAGAGGAAGCGCTCGCGGCAGAATAAGAGCTCCGCCCACTCAAGAGTCAAGACACGCCTTTGTGTTGAGTAAGAGATGGAAAATTACATATTGTGCCTTTAATGCAGGTCTTCTGTTCACCACACACTCCCAGGCACAAACACCAGCACCTTCTGTCATCTCTGAGGAAAAGACCATTACATTACATTACAGTATGAATTACACATAAAAACAAGGGCTGCCCCGACTGAAGATTTTAAAAGATTATTATTTGTTTGTTTAGGCTGTTAGTCGGCCACTCACGTTTATGATAATCAGTCCCTCCAGAAAAAGGGATTATGCGATCGCAGAATTCACCGCATATTTATGTGGGGGCCGCATTTATTACTTTCGGCACATAAATTGCTGATTTCTGCGCGCAAAATATGCGGGGCTTGCATGATTCCATAATCCGTTGCAAAAAGTCACATATATCTTAGCAGAGTTGGAAAATGTTGTGTTTACTTCACACGAGCAGCCATTTCCCCCTATTTCCATGGGAACGTTATGAAGTGACGTAATTACACGACGTGAACATCATCGAAAAGCTGCAAACTCCGCCAGTGTTCGAGTTATCGAGTGCACTCATTCAATCCCACAATGCACCGCAGTAGCGAGTGTACAGCCGATGTGCACAATGGCTGTCCCGTTCACTCACTCGTTTTCATTCACTCCTTCAGGTGAACTGTATTAGTGGAGACCGTAGGGAATAGTGGATGGGGTTTAGGATTCAGTCCCTGTTTTCATTTTCACAGTGGACTGTAGTTTCATTCAGGAGTTGATGCAGCTTTACAGTTGTAAGATTGCACGTTTTTGTTACCAGTGGGTTAAATCATACTAGTTTCAAAAACCTTTTTTGAAACCAAAAAAAGTGTATTAGTAGTGTGTGAAGTTACAGG
>JAGHMJ010006355.1:17500-22500 GCA_018749465.1 Paracanthobrama guichenoti | reverse complement strand
TTTGTTAACGTTACTTGATAAAAATCCAGCTGTTCATGTGTTCACAGTGCATTAACTAATGTTAACAGGATTTTAATAAAGTATTAGTAAATGTTGAAATTAACATTAAGAAAGATAAATAAATGCTTTATAAGTGCAGTTCATTATTAGTTCATGTTAACTAATGTAGTTAACTAATGACCATTATGCTAAAGAGTTGCCCAAATATGTTTATTTTGTGGTGTAATCTGATATTTGTGGGCACTTTGCTGAAGAAAAGAACCAGCCTCAGCAGAGCTTTGTTCTCAGGAACTGAATAAAGGTCTTCCTGTCAGTCGCAGATTGGCACATGAATGAGCTCTCTGTGTGTTTGCTGTAGAAACGCGTCTATAGCAACAGATCAAGAGCTGAAAGGAAACATCTCTTTATTAGCGGAGGCTTCGGGTGATTTACACCTGAACACTGAAACTAATGGCCAGTGGATGTGATCTGAGCTGAAGGACAGTCTGTGGTTCTGTCATGGCTCAGAGAAGAGCGACGTCTGAACATGAGCGCATTCATCTGACCACTCTCTCCAGACTCTCCGACGATGGTAAGTGACATTATAACTAACCTGTTCTAACTAACCCATTTTAAGTAACACTTAACACTATTATAACCAAATACTGTATTACCATCGCATGTCTGAAATACAGAGTTCAGAATCAGAAGTTCAGTCTCGTTCTCCTTGACAGATATCGCTCATATTTGGTCAAGCGTGTCGTGTTTTATCGAGAAGCAGATGCTCCTGCGAAAGGTATGAATGAACCTTTGAGTTATGAGTGTGTGAGAGACACTTACCTTTCTGTATCTGAAAGTGTGTCTAACCCTTCAGTGGTGTGTGTTTCAGGGGGTGTGTATCTTCGGTCTGGGCACTTTCACATTATGCCAGCAGAAACTGAACCTCGGGAACAAACATCTCCTCATCCAGAGACCTGCTTTCATCCTGTCAGAGAAACTCTGTCAGTATTACGGGCTCAAACAGATCAAACCTCAGGCTACAGGTCAGAACCAACACAATAACTATGGCTGTTTGTTCATTTATATACATATTTAGCCTCTTGATCTTCAGGTTTAGGGTTAGTGTTAGTGATGAGTTTGTATCTGACCTGAGTTCAGTGGTTCTGACACTGCGTGTCCTCAGATGTGCCCGTGGTGCCGCTCAACTTCTCGGCTCTGAGCGCAGAGGGCCCGTTTGACAGGGACACGCTGGAGGGATGTGTGCGTGAGACACTCCACCTGATGCTCCGCGCCGTGTCTGGACCTCAGCCAGTCCTGCACATGTTCCCTGGGATCGGCCGTCTCTCGTTCCGCCAGAGCCGAGTCAAGATGATGTTCTGCCGGGACTTTATCTCAGCCCTGGACAGCACTTGGAAACCATCAGCAGCTTTAACTGACGTGAGTTACACTGACGAATGTTTGCCTGGTGAAATCTGGTCAATTATACCGTTTGGTTTGCAGAGACCAGAAGCGAGCAGGGCTAACGGTGGAGCATCTGAGACACCAGTGAGCTCCAGCGGCGTCACACTGCCCTCCATATCTGCAGCAGAAGAGCGGTCAGCGCCCCGCCACACTGACCTCGCTGATGGACAGGGTTTGTGATAAGACCTCAGGAGAACCACACAAATATGGTAGTTCTGTGCTAATCACTATAACTCTCTCTCATATCTGTGACAGAGACTTGGCGGCCGACGGACAGACAGACGGAGACTGACCTCACAGATGGGCAGCTGGACGAGAGCCCGCCAAACACTGACCGGTAGATTTCAACAGAAGACCATGAAGATTCAGCCCAACATGAATTACATCATAATATTACACACATTTAAATAGAAAATATAATACATCACAGAAACAGTTCAAAACCCTACAAGAGATTACAATCCTACAATTCCCACACGAGTTGCCATCAACTGACCAGAGCGACGACAGACAGGCGCTCAGATAAATCACATAACCTGAGAATAGTGGTGTTGTGTTGCGGGTCATTCATGTGAACGCTGTGTGTGTCTGTCAGTTCAGGTGTCAGTCAGGAGATGTGAGCTGAAGCTCAAAGCTTCTCCTCACAGCACAGAGGCATTAAAGGAGCCATCCTCGCTGTGTATGACTTTCTTCTTTCAGACGAACACAGTCAGAGTTATATTAATAAATGTCCTGGCTCTTCCACGCTTTATAATGGCAGTGACGGGTCCATCGAGTCTGAAGCCCAAAAAAGTGCATCCATCCATTATAAAAGTGCTCCACACGGCTCCGGGGGTTAATGAAGGCCTTCTGAAGCAAATCGATGGGTTTGTGTGAGGAAAAATATCCATCTTTAACACGTTATAAAGTCAAATATCTTCAGACGGATCGCCTTCCGTATTCAGTTACGCAGAAAGTGTAACGCCTCTCAGTTCAAAACGCTTACGATACGTCCAACGTCATCGTCACCAGTTACGCTTTCTGTTGGATACGGAAGGCGGTCTGACGGAAGCTAGACATTTTACTTTATAACGTGTCAAATATGCATATTTTTGACTTGATGCCATTGCCATTATAAAGCGTGGAAGAGCCAGGACATTTATTAATCTAACTCTGTCATAAACACAGAGGCTGTCTTGAGGGACAGTAAATCATGGGCTAAAGTTTATTTTAAAGTGAACTACTCCTTTAAACATGCAGACGCATCACAGCTCCAACGTTTACCTTATTTGGCCTTCTATCAGTCATATGTTGAAACCTTGTGATAATATAATAATCAGCTATGTAATCAATGATCAATGTATTACAAAGTCACAGTAACCGCTGTTAAAGTCTTTTAAAGACAGAATGTGTTTCCAGGGATCTTCAACAGTTCATGAATGTCAGGTGATCGGGATCTGGCTCTTTCTGTCACAGATGCAGAGATGAGGATGTGTCTGCACCAGCAGGCGGCGCTGTCGGCATCAGGACACCAGAGAGAAGATCTGCAGATGTGGATGAGACGTGTGCTGACCACAGGCGTGCCGGACAGGTGAGCCGTTCTGTCGTCTGCACTTGTGCTCGTTCAGCTCCTGAACTGGTGTTTGTGTGGCAGGAGCTGTGTTACGTCTGCATGCAGCGAGCGCAGAGAAACCTTCCCTTCTTCCGGGCCAAGGAGAGCCGGAGAGCCGAGCAACAACAACAGCGGCTTATAATGCTTCATCAGCATCAGAAAGATCTACAGTACTTCCAGAGAGAAGAGGTAACACTATACGTTGGTGTTGTTCACATTATATGCACTTGCGCACCTATTGCCAACAAAACGCACACACTTGCTGCAGTTTCACTCTCCACCTGCGGTTTCCACTCATGACCGGGAACAAACACACACACCTGCTGCAGTTTCACTCTCTGCCTGAGGTTTCCACTCATGACCGGGAACAAACACACACACCTGCTGCAGTTTCACTCTCCACCTGCGGTTTCCACTCATGACCGGGAACAAACACACACACCTGCTGCAGTTTCACTCTCCACCTGCGGTTTCCACTCATGACCGGGAACAAACACACACACCTGCTGCAGTTTCACTCTCTGCCTGAGGTTTCCACTCATGACCGGGAACAAACACACACACCTGCTGCAGTTTCACTCTCCACCTGCGGTTTCCACTCATGACCGGGAACAAACACACACACCTGCTGCAGTTTCACTCTCCCTGCGGTTTCCACTCATGACCGGGAACAAACACACACACCTGCTGCAGTTTCACTCTCTGCCTGCGGTTTCCACTCATGACTGGGAACAAACACACACACACTCGCAGAACTCCGGAATCACAAACTGCATCCACTGTTCCCTTAACGCTGGGTTATTTGGGAAGCTGAACGAGCTGATCTTTCCCTCACACCAGAAACACACTTCTTTAGTGACATTGTTGATCTTGTGTCTAAAAACACAACACCAGCGCCGCCGACGGCTCCCGTAACCCGAATGAAGCTCACACTCTTGCTCTCTGCAGAATGCATGAAATGGCATTAGACCCCCCTTTAATTTTGAAATGTGCTAACAGAATTCAACAATCGCATTCATTTATATGGTTAGACTCTTTGATACACTATAAGATGAATGTGAAACTCAACACTCAGATCTAGTGAGGTGTGTTTCCATCGCCGACAGGCGGACAGACAGAGGAAGAGGGCAGACGGTCAGAAGGTGGCGGCGTTTAATCTGGGCGTTGCAGAAGCTCAGAGACGCAGGAAAGCAGCTGCATGCAGCCAGTCAAACGTGAGTCTGAAACACGCCGTTTTGAGGATCTGTGTATGTCTTTCTGGTCATGTGACACATGGGCTTTCAGGGCTCGTACATCTTTGCGGGTCGGGCCAGCACCGCAGACGTCCTGCCGCAGCAGAGATGCTTCATGATGCAGCTGATGACGGAGGCCGACAGACGCAGACGTGCGCAGACACAGACGCAGACGGAGCAGATGCGGCTGGACCGACTGCATCTGCTGCAGCTTTCTGAGGAGTGAGAGCGCTTCCTCATCCCAACGCCCTAAGAACATGTTTGATTTGAGAGTGATTGAATGTGCTTCTGTGTGATTTCCATCAGGTTGGCATTGAAACGATCTCAACAGCTTCATGAGAAACACCAGATGGCCAAGACGTACCGAAAGGCACTTGAACAACAAGTGAGTGACTTTTGTTAGTGTTCTGTTTGTGGTCAGTAGATGGAGTGAGAGATAAAGAACAGGCGAGAGGGAAGTTGCGCTGGTCTTTTCTTCACTATTGTGATGGATATCCGAGTGAAACGGTTATTCTGATTCAAGTTTAGCAGGGACATGAATTTAAAACAATAATAGTGTGCACAGATAAAACATTCATAATAAACACTGCAATATTCCATAGAAATAAGAATTTACTTGTTTATTGGATTATCTCAGGCCACATTGTTTCAAAGCAGCTTTATGGAAAATTTGCCAAAGGCGACTGGGGAAAATGTTTAGATCAAGGAGAAAAAAGACTCACAATGAATGAACTTAT
>JAGHMJ010006355.1:0-12500 GCA_018749465.1 Paracanthobrama guichenoti | reverse complement strand
CGTCAACATGAAACGCCAACGAGAACAAGAGGAGCTGAACACCAGGAGGTACGAGAAACTGATGACATGGATGGGTGGTCGGATGGATGGGTGGATGGACAGACAGACGGACGGATGGGTGGATGGATGTTGATGGATGGACGGATGGGTGATGGATGGATGGATGGATGGATGGATGGGTGGGTGGATGTCAAAAATGAGAGAAACGTGGTGATGAATCAACGCAGTAATCGGTGCCGTTTCTGGAACAGTAATAATGTGTTTGGTGTTTCTTCAGGTTTGGTGGTCAAACTCTGACAGAGCAGTTTGGAAAATACGAGCGATGCAGCCGCTGCAAACGCAACACCGCCGACCGCGGCCGGACCAACATCTTCAGAGACATGAACTATGTGTCCGGCTCTCGACTGATGCTGTGACCTCGAGCTTCAGCACAGATAATAAAGATGAACACAATAACGCCAAATGCCATTTTTTTGTTTATCTGGATTGTTTTGAGCAGAACATTAAATGTATGATACTGAGATGCACTTTGTTAATTCTACGGAGAGTCTTTCTGCATGTGATTCATCATCAATATAAATGACATGTAAACTGCATTAGTTCATATTTAACATTATAATGTTGTTAATGAGGTAGATCGTTTATGCTGCAGTAAATGCCTGCGGTCCGCGAGCTGCATGATGTCGGGTCTTTACTAAAACATTTAGCACAAATATTCTTTCTTCTGTCCCTAACCAGACAGCTGTCATAGAATATATCAGTTATCAATTGATTTATTGTTGAATTTGTATTTTACATTGATGGCATTTCAATTATATATGTACATTATTATTAATATGAATGGTATCAGAAGTAATTTATTCAGCCTGTAAGAGGGTGTTACTCAAGTATCCTGCGGGTGTTTTGTAATCGTTCATCTGTGCTAAAGTGAATAAAGTCAAGCTCCAGCACGTCACTGAGAGCATTCGCTTAAACTCTGCTGGGAGCAAACAATGGAAATGTAGTGCGAATGTGAAGCGTGTGGACAGCTGCTCCACTTTCCCAAAGCTCCAGATCAAACTGATATCCCACATTTATTGAGCAACACCAGCCAGAGTCCGATCCTGATTCCAGATGTTCAAAACACACAAACTACAGATCTTCTGCACTGTACAAGCCACATCTGCTAGCAATGACAAACAATCCTTTAAAACGCCATTTAATTCTTTTCTTTTGATATGTTGATTTGACCGTCTAGTGTTCCTTCGAATGTAAAGCTGGCTCTTCAGAGGAGTGTGATGTGAAGCAACAGGACAGCTGTTGCAGGCTCATACACGTCATGTTTTCACTTTTGTGACTTTAGCGAGAGTTCATTCATTAAAAAGACATTTGTCTCCAAGAGGTTAGAGGTCATATCACACATTCTGTTTACATGAAAACCACAATGGTTGACTGCCATCTTTTGTGACATGATGAACCACAGGGGACAAAAGTGACTCATGAAGGAGAAACACACACACACACACACACACACACATCAGTGATCTAACCCTGCAGACATGAGGATAATAAACAGCCAAACAGGCCGACGGCTTCACGTGTTGTTCTTCTGCTCTTCTACTGTATATGAGCACGGGTCACTTTCATCTGATGGTGAAGCAGCTGAAGCTCGTCATGTGATTTAGCCTCCTGTGGACGTGTAGAAATGCCTTTTTCTTAACTCTGGATATTGCACTCGTCGTCATATAATTGACTGGACTGATGGTGTCGAGCGCTGCTTGTTCTCAAGAAATTCTGCTTTTGATATGGTTTGCTGGTCATCGGCATGGGAAGCAGGAGTGACAGTAGACCAGGCACACTAGCTCAGTATGACTATCCTGGTCCATCAGCTAGACCAGCACTAGACCAGCACTAGACCAGCACTAGACCAGCTCTAGACCAGCACTAGACCAGCACTAGACCAGCACTAGACCAGCTCTAGACCAGCACTAGACCAGCACTAGACCAGCTCTAACCAGCTCTAGACCAGCTCTAGACCAGCTCTAGACCAGCACTAGACCAGCACTAGACCAGCACTAGACCAGCACTAGACCAGCTCTAGACCAGCACTAGACCAGCACTAGACCAGCTCTAGACCAGCCAGCTCCAGAGACCAGCACTAGACCAGCTCTAACCAGCTCTAGACCAGCTCTAACCAGCACTAGATCAGCTCTGATCAGACCAGCCGCTCTAGACCAGCACTAGACCAGCTCTAGACCCGCTCTAGACCAGCTCTAACCAGCTCTAGACCCGCTCTAGACCAGCTCTAGACCAGCTCTAACCAGCACTAGACCAGCTCCAGACCCGCTCTAGACCAGCACTAGACTAGCTCTAACCAGCTCTAGACCAGCACTAGACCAGCTCTAGACCAGCACTAGACCAGCTCTAGACCAGCACTAGACCAGCACTAGATCAGCACTAGATCAGCACTAGACCCGCTCTAGACCAGCACTAGATCAGCACTAGACCAGCACTAGACCAGCTCTAACCAGCTCTAGACCAGCACTAGACCAGCACTGAGACCAGCACTAGACCCGCTCTAGACCAGCACTAGACCAGCACTAGACCCGCTCTAGACCAGCACCAGACCAGCTCTAACCAGCTCTAGACCAGCACTAGACCAGCTCTAACCAGCTCTAGACCAGCACTAGACCCACTCTAGACCAGCACTAGACCAGCTCTAACCAGCTCTAGACCAGCACTAGACCAGCACTAGACCCGCTCTAGACCAGCACTAGACCAGCTCTAGACCAGCTCTAACCAGCTCTAGATCAGCAGTAGACCCGCTCTAGACCAGCACCAGACCAGCTCTAACCAGCTCTAGACCAGCACTAGACCAGCACTAGACCAGCTCTAGACCAGCTCTAACCAGCTCTAGGTCAGCTTTAGACCAGCTCTAAACCAACATGAACCAGCCTGTGTCTCCAGACACTCGACATTCACTCCTTCTCCTTCTCCTTCGTTTTCCATGCAAGTGGGTGTTTCTGCAAATAATATTACACAGAATCATTCCGGTGGGAAATTTCCTGGCATGTTTGCCTCTTATTGATGGATTCCAGTGTGTTTCAAAACTATTGGGTGCATTTCAGTGATGCTGAGGAACAGCCAGCATTTGCTGCTTGTGCCGCTCCAGCTGATACACGTATTTATTTCCACAGCATCACATGACGCTGAAATTCAGAGCCGCCATGTTCAGTTTTTACTATCTGATGGTTTCTGATGATCAGCTCAGATCAAGTTGAAACATGAAATAGTCAACTATAAACAGATCATCTTATTTGTCTATAAATACACAATCTATAAGAAAGTCCTGTGGCGTTTCACTGGCAGCTCATTCATGCTAATGAGTCACTAGCAGAACGTTTCCATTACAACAGCTCATTCTGCGTCCAGGTCATTTAGGCCTGAACTGGCCATCAAACTCACTTCATTTCTGTAGCTGTAGGACATCCGTATGACACAAGCAAGCAGTGCAGAAAGCGAACGAGTTTCACATGCATATTCATATGACACACAGTAAGATTGAAGAAATAAGCATGCATTACCTTTTTATAACAGTTTGTGTGTCAAATGGTGCAGCAGTAACTTATAGTAAATATAATGTTTCCATGAACAAATCTTTACCTGGTCGCCTGGCGAATGTGTTCATGCCCCGCCTGACCACCACATCCTTTGGTGAGTTATGTCCAAACCACTTCCCGCGTACCCTGTCTCCTGCGTGATGACTCACTCAATCTTCAATCGGATGGAACTGGACAAATATTCTGAATGTTCCAATCTAATATGACCTCTGACCTGCTATGTTGCCAGAATTATAATCATACACTGTTTGTTCGTCGGCCAGAGGAGAACTGGCACCCCGACTGAGCCTGGTTTCTCCCAAGGTTTTTTTCTCCATTCTGACCTGAAGGAGTTTTGGTTCCTTGCCACCGTTGCCTCTGGCTTTTGGCTTGCTCAGTTGGGGACTCCTAAATCTCATCTATATTCCCGATCTGCCCGCATTGACACTATATGATACTGAAATGAGCTGGATAACATCACCGTTTCACCAGAACGGCTGTACAAATTCTGTTGCATTATTTTCCTGTTAACAATGTGAAGCTGCTCTGAAACAATCGGCATTATAAAAATCGCTGTATAAATAAAGGTGATTTGACTTGACTTGTGTCAGCTCCTCTCACTGTGTTCATTACAGATTCTGATGTATCTCTTCCAGTCACTGCACTCATGGACTCTGGGTTAGCCGAGAACTACATCTCTGGGAACCTCTGCCACCAGCTCAGCTTTCAAAAGACCTACAATAGCCGCGTTTCCACCGCGGGAACTTTCCCCAGGAACTTGGGACTTTGGGGTGGTTCTTGATGTGTTTTTAACCGCAGGAACGGGGTCTAAATAAAGTTCCAGGTAAAGATTTCCCCCTCAAAATGGCCCTGCTCGCGAGGTAGTACTTTTTCAACTTGGGCGCTGAACATGCTGATTGGTTGAGCTCACGCAGCATGTTTCGGTGTGTGTGCAGTAAGCCAAGCCAAGCCACCTTATTTATTTTATACAGCGCTTTTAACAAGTCCAATTGTTTCAGAGCAGCTTCACAGTGTTAACAGGAAAATAATGCAACAGAATTTGTACAGCCGTTCTGGTGAAACGGTGATGTTATCCAGCTCATTTCAGTATCATATAGTGTCAATGCGGGCAGATCGGGAATATAGATGAGATTTAGGAGTCCCCAACTGAGCAAGCCAAAAGCCAGAGGCAACGGTGGCAAGGAACCAAAACTCCTTCAGGGCCAGAATGGAGAAAAAAACCTTGGGAGAAACCAGGCTCAGTCGGGGTGCCAGTTCTCCTCTGGCCGACGAACAAACAGTGTATGATTATAATTCTGGCAACATTGCAGGTCTTAATTCATATTAGGCAAATAGATATTTGTTAGATTATTCGAGAGATTGGAGTCGTCACGCCGGAGACGGGTTTAATGAGGATGTCGTGTCGATGCAGCATTTACGGGGGGAGTTTATTTGACACGCTCTCTGCAGACACTTCAGGGATGAGTTGGTCATGTCCAGGCGCTGGTCCACCATCTGATCTGGATACGGCCCGGATCCGGCTGACTGCAGTAAACCTCGGGATAAACAGAGAGACTAACATTAGCGTAGATGCCATTCTTCTTATGATGTAACGAGTACATCAGGTGTTATGGGAAGTGTTCCCGGTTCCGGCTGACCTAGTTAATGCAGCCTGACAATCATTTACTGATTTGAATAATAGAGATTGATAATGTTTTATGTGTAAGCCATAGTAAAGAGATGCTAGAAGAGAGTCAACTCAAGCTGTGTTACCTTCTTCCACAGAGCCTGGTGATGGTGACGAAACCCCCTGCCACCAGTAGAGGAGGATGGACAGAGATCCTGGACTCCTGACGCTGATACTTGGTGGACTGGAAGGGTTATGGCCCTTGGGAATGTTCTTGGATAACAAGAGATGATGTACTAGACTCAGACCTGCTCACCGCTTTCCACAATACACACTCTGACAGGCAGCAGAGGCTATCCACCTCATCGCCGGGGTCCTCGGCCCTCAGGAGTGGGCCGTGGAGGGGGGGTTACTGTCACGGATTCTCCAGGCTTCTTCCTCACTCAGTCACCTCGGGCACTGTCTCCAGAATTCTAATCCAGAATTATAATAATCTCCAGCTGTCATCAATCACCTCATCACCCCAGCACAAGATATAAGGACTCTCCACACTCCACACACACACACACACACACACACACACACACACACACACACACACACACTCACACACACACACACACACACACACACACACACTCACACACTCACACACTCACACACTCACACACTCACACACACACACACACACACACACACACACACACACACACACACACACACACACACACTCACACACTCACACACACACACACACACACACACACACTCCACACACACACACACACTCACACACACACACACACACACACACACACACACACACACACACACACACACACACACACACACACACACACACACACACACACACACACACACACACACACACACACACACACACACACACACACACACACACACACACACACACACACACACACACACACACACACACACACACACACACACACACACACACACACACACTCTCTGTCTGGTCTCGTCTATGGCTAAGACCGCTATCTGTTGGATCGCTACTTACCTGAAGTGAACTTTCCTCCATGTCCTGCTCCTCGCTCCTGTTTCCTCTTCAAGTCTCCTTGCTCCTGTTTATCCTCATTCCCCAGTTTCCACGGTACAGCCTGCAAAACATTGCATATCAGTGACTGTTAAAAGTGTGTGTGGATCCTCACCTGCAAGTTTCCCGTCTGCATTCCCTGCCATTGCTGCTGTTTTCACTCTGCTGACTTCACCTTATTGTCAATAAAGAGTTGAATCGTTTATAGTCAGGTCAAGTCAAGTCACCTTTATTTATATAGCGCTTTTAACAAGTCCAATTGTTTCAAAGCAGCTTCACATTGTTAACAGGATAACAGGTTATACTTACCGATCTCTCCAGTCTGTGTTTTTGACCTCAACTGGGGATATCGCCGGACGGTGGAAGGAATACTTTGAGGATCTCCTCAATCCCACCAACACGTCTTCCATTGAGGAAGCAGTGGCTGAGGGCTCAGAGGTGGATTCATCCATCACCCGGGCTGAAGTCATCGAGGTAGTTAAAAAGCTCCTCGGTGGCAAGGCACCGGGGGTCAATGAGATCCGCCCTGAGTACCTCAAGTCTCTGGATGTTGTGGGGCTGTCTTGGCTGACACGCCTCTGCAACATCGCGTGGCGGTTGGGGACAGTGCCTCTGGACTGGCAGACCGGGGTGGTGGTCCCTCTTTTCAAGAAGGGGGACCGGAGAGTGTGTTCCAACTACAGGGGAATCACACTTCTCAGCCTCCCCGGGAAAGTCTATGCCCGGGTACTGGAGAGGAGAATTCGGCCGATAGTGGAACCTCGGATTCAGGAGGAACAGTGTGGTTTTCGTCCCGGAACACTGGACCAGCTCTGTACCCTTTCCAGGGTGCTGGAGGGTTCATGGGAGTTTGCCCAACCAATCCACATGTGTTTTGTGGATTTGGAGAAGGCATTCGACTGTGTCCCTCGTGGCGTCCTGTGGAGGGTGCTCTGGGAGTACGAGGTCCAGGGCCCTGAGAGAACTTTCAGGTGGTTCTGATCACAGTAAACACACATACGGTAATATATACTGTACATTCAGCAGAAATCACAGGAGACACTCATATTAAAAGTACAGGGAAAAAGCAAAGCTGTAGCTGTAGCTCAGATGAGGTAAATGTAAGACTCTATATCCAAGAAATAATTCAGTCCATTTCATTAAAGTGAAGTCCTCCATCACAAAGTCTTGGCAAACGCTTCTCTGTAAATCAGACCTCCTGAGTGTTATGGCACATGAAACTAATAGTTATTGTAATAAATTCATGTACAGCAGGGTGTTACGGTCTGTGGAGAGATCTCTTGGTGAAGTCAACTGTAAAACACATGCTAACACAGATGTCTCATCTAATGAGACCTGTTCCGTTTCGTATTAGACTGTTATAAATATAAGATTATTTACATATAACTGTATGTATATTTGTCCCTCGTTGCAGCATGTATTTCTGGAACAGTGTTCATCGCTCTGCACATGTTGAGGTGAAGCACGTGAACAATGCGTGTGTGTTTGACATGGAAACACGAACCCTGTGACGCCACAGCCTTACAACAATCAGAGGAAGAAGCAGTTCACACACGGCCTGTGGGCGCGAACGGAAACATGTATGAGAAAATATGATGATGAGGAGGAGGAAATAACATTGGAAAACCTCTGCTTCCCTGTGTTTTATAAGGCATTGAGTGAGTTTATGATAAACAAATGCACTGATTCACAGTTTCCATCTGACCAGAATGTCATAATTCAGCAACACTAATGATTAATGAATACATACACAGGAACAACTGAGTAATACAATATTAACATTCTAGTAAGTAATATTCACTAACAAGAAACTCAAAGGTAATAGCGCTCAGTTGAATGAGGTAGTTCACTATTAGCTAATCAGTGACTCTCCATATCTCTCAGGGGACTAAGAACTATTATAAACAGGTTCATTATTAATGTGAATAATGCATAATGTATCATTAATTCTAAAGTTAAATCATGGTAACCCACTAGCAATGACTCAAGTGTTACTGCATCCTTCAGAAGCATCAGTATTCTACACTGGGTTAGCATGCTACTCATGTTACTCATTTGTTCCTGTGTAGTTATTCATTAGTGAACAAATTCATAAGTGTTACCCAGCACGGCTAAGTAATCCAGGGTTAAAAGTTATTTTAACCTGGGCTTTAGAAAGATGATAACTCAGGGTTTAATGTGGGAATCTGTGAAGAGTGCAAATGGCTGGAAAACCCCAGCAGTTCAGGAAGACTCACGTGGCAGGAAGAGCGTAAAGCAGAAGATCCTGTAACCGCTCTCTGTCACAGGCTCGGGTCACGGACTGAAGCTACAGCGGAGAGAGACGAGAGCTGAGACACACTCAGCGCCATCAATGCATTAACTGTTGCTGTACATAAACTAATAACACTCACGTTATGTGCATGTGAAAGCTACTGATCTCTGTGCTGGAATACAGCATCCTTTGTGTGAGTGTGTGTGGATGGCTGGATGCATGGATGCATGGATGCATGGATGGATGGATGATGGATGATGGATGCATGGATGGACGGATGGATGATGGATGATGGATGCATGGATGGACGGATGGATGATGGATGATGGATGCATGGATGGACGGATGGATGATGGATGCATGGATGGACGGACGGACGGACGGATGGATGATGGATGCATGGATGGACGGATGGATGATGGATGCATGGATGGACGGATGGATGATGGATGCATGGATGGATGGACGGTCGGATGATGGATGCATGGATGGATGGACGGATGGATGATGGATGCATGGATGAGTGTCTGTGTGAACCAGAGCTGGCTCCCTCACTGCAGCTGAATCTCTCAGGAAGTCGGATCCCATCAGGAAGGGAACAGAGTTTCTCTGACTCACACTTGAAGCTCCCGTCCACACCCAACATTCCCTGGGATGGAGAACAGGAACGCTCTGTGCTTCAAAACAAACCCACGCTACGGATTCACCCTGCTGAGTGAGTGTGTGTTTGCAGACGGGCATCTCAAACAATCCCACAGAGACGCATGAATAACAGGAAGTCAATGCGCAGTGCTGCCGATGTGTTGTTTTATTTGTGATGACGTCAGAGATGAAGGAATGTTAAACTCTCTCGTGTCTTTATTTAGTTCAGTGACGGCCAACAGCTGATCAGCTCAAACATGGACATTTAAAGGACTTTTTCCTGGGATGTGTATTAATAAGCCAAACAGTAATTCAAGCATTAATCACACATTAAGCAGTGCTTCTGCTTAATCTCTAGTGTTAGTTGGTAGTGTAATGGTCAGGTCACAGTTTGCTCAGAAACCAACAGAAACTGTGCAAACCACAAGTAGGTCAGCTTAATAAAATAAACGTTTGATTTTAGGACCCAGTCTTCACAATAACACTGGGCTCCAGGCTTGTCGTTACACAAACGGATAATCAGACGCTGAGCACTTGATGTCGATGCTGGATCAGAGAGTGTGTTTGTTCTCAGATGATTCACCGCCACACCCAACACACTCTTTGAAAAACCAGCATGTTTTTAAGGTGTGTTACTGCTGGATGTGTGTGACAGAAACACTGTGTTGTGTGTTTTGATCTGATTATGTGAGATTTGATTTGATGTCCTCATGACCAGGGAGGAAAACACAGTCCAGCAGAGGATTCATGAACCACAGCCATAAGAGCGGATGCGATTCTGAGCCTTCCCGAAGAACAAACCAGCCGTTTCTGGGGTGATTCTCATTGAGAGTCTGGGGCTGGAATCACCAAAATATTCTTCAGAAAAAATTATGAAAAAGATCAATTGTGACAAGTTTGTAAGAATGTTCCTAAAGGCTATTCTTGGACATTTCTCAAATATTTTCTGGAGAAGGAAAGAGCAGAAAGTCATGAGAGAAAATGACAGAATTATCATGGGATGAACAAACGCTTTATTTTTCTCTCAAGAACGATCATTTAAAGTTAAGGTGCGCAAAAACATTTTTGGGGATATAAAATATTTGTATTGTTTTCGTAAATTAGAAACTAAGAAAAGGATCCGTCATGAATTGAGCTGCCGTTCCTCCTTCATTGAGCGTCTGCTGGGGTTTTCATCTGATTCAGTAAAGCAATAATCATTCCTATCTGAAGCACACACACACACACACACACACACACTAAACGCACACGCACACTAAACGCACGCACACACTAAACGCACGCACACACACACTAAACGCACACTAAACGCACACGCACACTAAACGCACGCACACACTAAACGCACGCACACACACACTAAACGCACACTAAACGCACACGCACACTAAACGCACACTAAACGCACGCACACTAAACGCACGCGCACACACACACTAAACGCACACGCACACTACTACGCATACGCACACGCACACTAAGCAAACACACTAAACGCACACGCACTAACACTAACACGCAACGCACACGCACACTAAACGCACACGCGCACTAGCACGCACTCACACTAACACTAACTCGCACAATGCACACTAAACGCACACTAAGCGCATGCGTGCACACTAAACGCACACGCACACTAAGCGCACACTAAACGCATGCGCTTTGCGCACACTAAACGCGCACACACTCACACTAAACGCACACGCACACTAAACGCACACTAAACGCACACACACACTAAACGCACACGCACACTCACACTAAACGCACACGCACACTAAACGCACACGCACACTCACACTAAACGCACACGCACACTAAACGCACGCACACTAAACGCACACTAAACGCATGCGCTTACGCACACTAAACGCGCACGCACACTCACACTAAACGCACACGCACACTAACACGCACACGCACACTCACACTAAACGCACACTAAACGCACACGCACACTAAACGCACACTAAACGCACACTAAACGCACGCACACTCACACTAAACGCACACTAAACGCACACTCACACACTCACACTAAACGCACACGCACACTAAACGCACACACACACACTAAACGCACACTCACACACACACTAAACGCACACTCACACAAACACTAAACGCACACTAAACACACGCACACTCACACTAAACGCACACTAAATGCACACTAAACGCACACGCACACACACTAACACACTCACACACACACACTAAACGCACACTAAACGCACACGCACACTCACACTAAACGCACACTAAACGCACACGCACACTCACACTAAACGCACACTAAACGCACACACACTCACACACACACTAAACGCACACGCTGCCTAAACACTACACGCACTGCGCACACACACAAACGCACACGCACACTCACACTAAACGCACACTCACACTAAACGCACACGCACACTAAACGCACACTCACACTAAACACAGACTAAACGCACACTAAACACACGCACACTAAACACACGCACACTAAACACACGCACACTCACACTAAACGCACACTAAACGCACACACACACACACACACACTGAACGCACACTAAACACACACGCACACTCACACTAAACGCACACGCACACACACACACTGAACGCACACTAAACACACACGCACACTCACACTAAACGCACACTCACACTAAACGCAAACGCGCACGCACACACACACACTAAACGCACACTAAACACACACGCACACGCACACACACTAAACGCACACTCACACTAAACGCACACTAAACACACACGCACACTCACACGCACATACCTAAACGCACTACGCGCACACACACTAAACGCACACTAAACACATACGCACACTCACACTAGCGCACACTAAACGCTACACGCACACACTCACACTAAACACACCACACTCACACACACTAAACGCGCACGCACACTCACACTAAACACACACGCACACACACACTAAACGCACACACACTAAACGCACACTCACACTAAACGCGCACTAAACACACACACACTCACACTTTACGCACACACCTCACTAAGCGCACACACACTCACACTAAACACACCGCACACTCACACTAAGCACACTAAACGCTGCACACCACTCACACTAAAACCTCACACACTACACACACGCACACTAACGCACACTAAACACGCACCACGCACTAGCGCACACTAACACTAAGCGTGCACACCTCACACTAAACGCACACTAAACACACCACGCACACTACTAAGCGCACACTAAGCCTCACACTAGCACACTAAACGCACACACACTAAACACTGCACACACACACACTAAAGCGC
>JAGHMJ010006280.1:350000-363596 GCA_018749465.1 Paracanthobrama guichenoti | reverse complement strand
AACGAACAGAAAGTGCAGTGCAATGTCAGTGTATCGATAAGTTTATCCTGAAGTGAAGTCACGTGATGTTAAGTGACTGAGTTCAGGAGTCTGATGGCCTGGGAAGAAGCTCCTCCTGAGTCTCTCAGTTTTGGCCATCAGGTTCTCGGAAGCGCTTTACCAGATGGTAGCAGCGTGAAATGAGGGTTTGCAGGGTGATTAGAGTCCTGATGATCTTAGTAGCTCTACCTTTGCAGCGTTTGGTGTAGACGCCCTGCAGAGACGGGAGAGCTGACCCTGAGATACGCCGGATAAGCGCACTACTCTTTGCAGGGCTTTATGTCATGACTGGTGTTGTTCCCATACCACGCCAGATGCACTGAGTTAAAACACTTTCTATCGCCCTAAATAGAAAGTTTTCAGGATAGCTGGTGAAACCCTGAATTTCCTCAGCTGGCGCAGGTGGTACAGTCTTTGCCTGGCTTTTTCACCTGTGTCTGAATGTGAGCAGTCCAGGTCAGGTCCTCGGAGATGTTTACTCCCAGGTACTTGAAGCTGCTCACTTTCTCTACTGGTGACCCGCTGATCATGAGGGGGAGTATGTCCGTTGCTGTCTCTTCCTGAAGTCCACAATCATTTCTTTGGTCTTGCCAACATTCAGAGAGAGACAGTTGTCCTGGCACCATGATGTTAGATGCTCCACCTCGCCCAAGTATGCCGCCTCATTGTTGTTGGAAATGAGGCCCAGGACAACAGTATCATCAGCAAATTTGATGATAGAGGTGGAGCTGTGTGTGGACAAACAGTCATGCGTAGAGAGAGTAGAGCAGGGGCTCAGGACACAGCCCTGTGGAGCTCCCACACTCAGGTGATGGAGGTGGAGGTGGACTGGCCTATTCTCACCACCTGAGGCCTGCCAGTGAGGAAGTCCTCAATCCAGTGGCAGAGAGAAGGATTCAGGCCGAGATCCAGGAGTTTGGAGGTTAGCTTGGTGGGAACTATGGTGTTAAAGGCTGAGCTATAGTCAATAAATAGCAGTCTTAACGTAGTTCCCACTTTTGCTGTCGATGTGAGTGAGGAGGAGTGGAGGACATGAGAGATGGCATCTTCAGTCGATCTATTGGGACGATAGGCAAACTGAAGAGGGTCCAAAGTGTCAGGAATGAAGGCGCAAATGGTGTTTTTAATGAGTCTTCTCAAAGACCTTCATGACTATAGACGTGAGAGCCACTGGACGATAGTCATTTAGGCAAGAGGGTTTACTGTTCTTAGGGACAGGGATGATGGTGGATTTTTGAAGGAGGTGGGGACCACAGATGTAGCGAGGACTCATTAAAGATAGATGTAAACAACCCGGTGAGCTGATCAGCACAGGACCGCAGAACACGACCTGAAATACCATCCGCCCAGCAGCTTTCCTGACGCCCACACGCTTGAGTGCCCTCCGAACTTCATCCTCTGAGACAGAGATCACGTGGTTGTTGCTGCTCTGAGTAATTTCCTCTAACGCGCCACTTGGCGGAGTCGCGCTGTCGCGTTACAGTCAAAGCGAGCATAGAAAGAGTTTAACTCGCTCACGAGCAAAGGATCAACGCTTGCCTCTGCAGAGGATTTAGATCCAAAGGAGCAGATGGACCTCAGACCTGCCACATGCGCCGCGAGTCGCTGAGTTGGAAATGAGACTCCACTCGGTCTTTATAACGGAGTTTTGCGGCTTTAACTGCTCGCCTGAGAGCATAGCAGGACGATCTGTATTCATTCATATTCCCTGAATGGAGACCGGCGTTGTAAGCAGCAGTGCGTATGCTCACTGCCGCCGCTGGATTGAATTGTCCACCCACGGTTTCTGATTTGAGAAGGACGTTATTGTTATTGTTTGCGTGGCTTGCTCTGTAAGCTTGTTGATGAAGCAAAGCGCCACGCCTGTGAACTCGCTTACGCCAGCTGAACTCGCCGAACATGTCCCAATCCACATCGCCCAGAGCTGCCTGTAGCGCGGTTCTGAGTGGGGTGACTAACGCTTAACTTCCCGCCACCGGGTTCCTGGAGGAGCTTTTGTTTGTATTCGGGAGTGAGGAAAATGGCGGCATGATCCGATTTGCCAAACGCTGGAAGTGACCGCGCTTTATAGGCGTTTTTAAACGGGTGTAGCAATGATCCAGTGTGTTTGCTCCTCGTGGTGGGGCAGGAGACGGCTGGTGAAAGTTTGGCAGGACTTTCTTTAGGTTTGCTTTGTGTAAAATCGCCCGCGACAATGAATGCCGCCGTCGGGATGTTGGTTTATGACGCCGCTGGCAACATCATGAAGGCCAGATAAAGCCAGCGCTGTGTCTGCTCGCGGTGGATGTAAACGGCGGTCGCGACAACCGCAGAAAACTCCCTAGGCAGATAGAATGGGCGGCAAATGATTGTTAAATGTTCCAGATGAGGCGAGCAGGACCGCGAGAGAATGGTGATGTTCCTGGGATCGCACCATTTCTTGTTGATCATGAAACACACTCCACCGCTTTGATTTACCGCCTCGCTGTTCTGTCCATCCGAAAAACAGAGAAGTTCTCCGACGGCGCCACAGCTGTGTCCGGGACCGCGGGCGTGAGCCATGTTTCAGACAAACAATAGATATTACAGTCTCTCATGTCCCGTTGAAAACTTATCCTGGCTCTAAGATCGCCCATCTTATTATCCAAGGATTGAACATTTGCTAGAAGAATGCTCGGGAGAGGAGGTCTGAAATGCCCTTTTCTCAGTCTGTTACGGATACCAGCACGTTTCCCACGGTGTTTCTTTGTTCTACGCCGCTGGCTCTGGCCATTGTTCAACTCGGCGTTCAAGAATCTCAGATGGCCACAGAGGATCGGCGAAAGTGTCCTGAAACAGTCCAGTGTAGAGGTAACCAATGTCCAAAAGAGTTTTGCTGTCGTAGTAGATCAATGCAGATGATAAGTTTGTAAAACTGAGAGTAAAAGAAAGTAAAATAGTAAATAAAAGCACAGTCTTCGCGGAGCGACCTGAACGGCGACCAAACACAGCGGCGCCATTTTGAGTACACAGACACACACACTACCCCTACCCCTAAACCTACCCATCACACACACACACATAATACCCCTACCCCTAAACCTACCTATCACACACACACACACAACCCCTACCCCTAAACCTACCCATCACACACACAC
The DNA here is from genome assembly GCA_018749465.1 of Paracanthobrama guichenoti. Lineage (NCBI taxonomy): Eukaryota > Metazoa > Chordata > Actinopteri > Cypriniformes > Gobionidae > Paracanthobrama > Paracanthobrama guichenoti. Next base: position 360,438 of record JAGHMJ010006280.1, on the reverse strand, counting down.
ACACACACACATACACACACACACACACACAACCCCTACCCTAAACCTACCCATCACACACACACACACACACACACACACACACACACACACAACCCCTACCCCTAAACCTACCCATCACACACACACACACACTATTCCTACCCCTAAACCTACCCATCACACACACACACACACAGACACACACACTACTCCTACCCCTAAACCTACCCATCACACACACACTACTCCTACCCCTAAACCTACCCATCACACACACACTACTCCTACCCCTAAACCTACCCATCACACACACACACACACACACACACACACACACACAACCCCTACCCCTAAACCTACCCATCACACACATACACACACACACACTACTCCTACCCATCAGACACACACACACACACACTACTCCTACCCCTAAACCTACCCATCACACACACATACACACCACTCCTACCCCTAAACCTACCCATCACACACGCACACACACACACACACACACTACTCCTACCCCTAAACCTACCCATCACACACACACACACAACCCCTAAACCTACCCATCACACACACAACCCCTACCCCTAAACCTACCCATCACACACACACACACACACACACACACACACACACACACACACACTACTCCTATCCCTAAACCTACCCATCACACACTCACACACACACACACACACACACACTACCCCTACCCCTAAACCTACCCATCACACACACACACACACAACCCTAAACCTACCCATCACACACACACAACCCCTACCCCTAAACCTACCCATCACACACACACACACACACACACACACACACACACACTACCCCTACCCCTAAACCTACCCATCACACACACAACCCCTACCCCTAAACCTACCCATCACACACACACAGACACACACACACACACACACTACTCCTACCCCTAAACCTACCCATCACACACACACACACACACACACACACACACACAACCCCTACCTCTAAACCTACCCATCACAGGAAACTGCACATTTTCACTTTCTCTCAAAAAAACTCATTCTGTATGATTTATAAGCTTTTTGAAAAATGGGGACATGAGTAATGTCCTCATAAGTCACACTATCCTTGTAATACCTGTCATACCCATGTCATTATACACATTTGTGTCGTGATATGTCACAAAAATACGCACACTCTCTCATACATGCACATGCGTAAACACACACACTGGTTAAACTGGTTTAGTTCATCTTATGCAGGTTATGCAGGTGTTCAAAGGAAATGTTTGTAGTCTAGAAGGAAAATACTCTTTATGCTTGATTGTCAGTTAAGATCAACTTTTTTATTGATAGTATAATGACAAGTAATTGAACCGAATTGCTGAAGATATGTTATAATAGTTTATTTCTACATACTAATGTTGCTTTGATGTCTGTATGTCTGCGCTCTCTAATACATAAACACAGGTCAGAAACGAGAAGCTCTGGGTCAGAACTGGAGAACTGGTGCCACCTAGTGACTCACCGTGATTACTGCATTACAGAACACCAGATAGATAGATAGATAGATAGATAGATAGATAGATAGATAGATAGATAGATAGATAGATAGATAGAGATGAAAACACATGCTGAGTCGGATTGTTGTACTTGAATTATGTTAGTCATTAGCAAAAAACAGGAATTTACTTTACTTTTCTGTCTGTGATGACCAGATGAACTATTGTGCTGGACTGCGTCATGATAAAAGCTCCCGGCCCTTTAAGGGACCCTGGGGCCGTCAGACCCCTCTGATGATGTCACATGAGAGTGTGAGGAGCCTCTAAGTTTAGAGTCAAACACACTCACAGAGCTCAGAGCGCTGGACACGGAGACACCGACGGACACGGACATTCAGGTCAGCAGAAACTTTATCTGATACACCACAGAAGCTGCTTTACATCATACAAGTGTTATATACACTTATATTGTTCTGTAGCTCTTTGTACACGGTTACACTGTCATATTGTGTGTGTGTGTGTGTGTGTGTGTGTGTGTGTGTGTGTGTGTGTGTGTGACCTCCCTGTTCCCGAAGAATCTCTGCAGCTGTCACACTCTATATATAGACACTCATTCTTACACACACACACACACACACACACACACACACACACACACACACAGGCCTGATCAATCTGTTGTCAAATGTTTATGTATCATGTTGTGTGTTTTCTGTGGAAGTTAGGGTTAGTTAGGGTTAATCTGTTTTATGTACTAGTTGTTGACTGATGTCTTCAGAGACATTAACATGAACTAACAAACTTCTGTTAACAGTCAAAGCACTGTGAACTAACATGAACAAGCAATGAACAATTTTTACTAACATTAACAAAGGTATAATATTAAATCAGTACCTAATGTTAACTATAAGACATTATTGACTTATAAGAATGTCTTATAATAAGTTACAATATAATGTTTATCTGTATCTATTGGACTCTGTTACCACATTCAGTGACAAATGATGTCTGTCTGTCTGTTTCTCTCTCTGTGTGTGTGTGTGTCCATCCGTCTGTCCGTTTGTCTATCTGTCTGTCCATCCGTCCGTCTATCTGTCTGTCTCTCTGTCCGTCTGTCTATCAGTCTGTCTGTCCGCCTATTAGTCTGTCCGTCCATCCGTCTATCTGTCTCTCTGTCCGTCTGTCTATCAGTCTCTCCGTCCGTCCGTCTATCTGTCCGTCCGTCCATCTATCCAGCCGTCTATCAGTCTGTCTGTCCGTCTATCTGTCTGTCTGTCCGTCCGTCCGTCCGTCCGTCCATCAGTCTGTCTGTCTGTCCGTCTATCAGTCTGTCCGTCCGTCCGTCTATCTGTCTCTCTGTCCGTCTGTCTATCTGTCTGTCCATCTGTCTGTCCGTCCATCTGTCCGTCCGTCCATCTATCTGTCTGTCCATCCGTCTATCAGTCTGTCTGTCCGTCTATCTGTCCGTCCGTCCATCTATCTGTCTGTCCATCCGTCTATCAGTCTGTCTGTCCGTCTATCTGTCTGTCTGTCCGTCCGTCTGTCCGTCCATCAGTCTGTCTGTCTGTCCGTCCGTCCGTCTATCTGTCTCTCTGTCCGTCTGTCTATCTGTCTGTCCATCTGTCTGTCTGTCTGTCTGTCCATCTGTCTGTCTGTTTGTCCATCTGTCTGTCTGTCCATCTGTCTGTCTGTCTGTCTATCTGTCTGTCTGTCTGTCTGTCGGAATAAGACAAGGGTGTCCTCTGTCAGGTTTACTCTATGCTAAAAAGACTGTGGTATTGGTGTTCCTGGTTGCCCTGAAGTTCCCCAATGAAAACGTATAGCATATGCAGACGATGTAACTGATAATTAGGAATTCAAATGATATTGATAATATAATTTCATGTTTCAATATTTTTCAGAAGGCTACGACTGCACGTGTAAATTAGAAAAAATGTACTTCTTTGTTGATTGGAGACTGGCATAGTACAGGACCTCCTAATTTGCAAAGCAGTGTAAAACCCAGTGTAAATGGGTTCTTGACATTTATTTTGGAACTGACCAGTACATGGAGAAGAACTGGGAAGGAGTGGTTGACCGGGTCATTGGTCAAATTCAAAAGTGGAAGTGGATTCTCCCACAGCTCTCACTAAAGTTTTTTTGTTAAAGGGGTTTGAATTTTTGGATTCAAAATTTCGGAAACCAAAAACGGTTTATTATATTTGTGCTAAATCGGCACACTTTGGGCAGTTGAAGGAAAGGATATATACTAAATGGAGGACTTACCTTTCTGTACCCAGAGATGTGCATCCCTCATGGAGAATGTTGTACAAGCCTCCTATTCCAAAGAAATACAGTGATACAGAGATTTACAGTGCAGAATACTTCACAGTGCGCTGGCTACAAATACCTTTGTTTTCTAAATTTAATGATATGGTTTTACCTGAATGTTCTTTCTGTAAGGTTTCTGATGCTGTGTTCAAGGCTGGTTCCACTTTTTGTATTTTGGGATTTTCTTTTACAAATACCCTTTTTATTTTTGGTTGTAAGTACAATCAGTCACGGCGAGAGCAGTGTGTGCTTGCCAACGTTTGAATGGGCCAAGCCAAGTTAGCAATCCTGAAAAAAACATCAATGTAAAAATGCAGGTCAAGATGTTGATTTGTTGTCCCTTTTTAAATCATTGGTAGAATTTAGGGTTGCTATTGAGTTTGCATATTACAAACAAACTGATAATGTACCTTTTTAAAAAATGAGGTGGGTTGTGAGAGATGCTTTAGTGACAATGAGCGAGTTTGGAAATATGTTTTTTAATTGGTATTTTTTGTGTCTGTGTGTTTTATTTGCTAGCTTTGTAATGTTTTGAAAAATGGTGTAAATTAAAAGGGCTTCACTAGTCAAAAGAGTCTCTCTGTCTGTCTGTAGTGTGATGGCGTCGTCCGGTGCAAGCGGTGCTGTGGAGGATCAGCCGGTTCCTCATCAGGATGAAGCAGCGAGTGTTAAAGACGTTCAGTCGCATTACTTGCGCTGTCCTTCTCCCAGGTTCACTCACACACCAGCACTGATGATAATACAGCTGAAACACTGTTAAATGTCAGATATACACACTTTATATAGACTGATGTCATGTGTGTGTTTAATCTCACGCAGCTTCTCCATGATGTCCGATCGCTTCTCCACGGCATCGGACCGTTTCTCCATGATCTCGGGCTCAGACGCAGAAAGTATCTTCATGGAACCGATTCATCTGTCATCGACCATCGCTGCCAAGAAGATCATCAGTGAAGGTCTGCAAAGAAAGAGCTTGTTTAGCAGTAAATGTCCATAATAACAGGGCCTGGGTAATTCACATCAGCTCAGATCTCAAGAGTCCAGTCAGTTTTATTTGTACTGCACTTTATACAACAGAAATAGTTTCAAAGCAGCTTCACAGTAATAAAAAGGAATCAATGATGCAAACTTCATCAAATATGAGACACATTCAGATTCTGAAAGTTTTGTTCTCATCATTACTAAACGCAGTTCATACAGTGATTACTGGTGTCGGTTAAGCTCTAGAACTAATACTGATCCAATCTCTAGGTTAAAGTTGCGTGTCTGGCAACGTTTGTGCCCCAGACCTGAATGAAACCACCCATAGTGTGTCCCAGCTAACAAAAAAAGGCTCCATTCCCATTAAGTTATGAAAATGTTATTTTTTCTGAATGTTCTCAGTTTTGTAGAAGTTTTAAAAACATTATTTCTTGGTTGTGTGAATGTTAATGGAACATTCCATTGTATAATTCTTCAAACGTTTTGGGAACGTTACTTTTGAGTGTTCTCTGAGCATTCTAAAACAAGTAGAAACCTTTAAAAAAACATAAAATGTTTTAGAAAAACGTCCCATGAACTATGTACACTGATCAGGCATAACATTATTATATTGTGTTGGTCCCCCTGACCCGTCGAGGCATGGACTCCACTAGACCCCTGAAGGTGTGCTGTGGTATCTGGCACCAAGATATTAGCAGCAGATCCTTTAAGTCCTGTAAGTTGTGAGGTGGGGCCTCCATGGATCAGACTTGTTTGTTCAGCTCATCCCACAGATGCTCGATTGGATTGAGATCTGGGGAATTTGGAGGCCAAGTCAACACCTCAAACTCGTTGTTGTGCTCCTCAAACCATTCCTGAAGCATTTGTGCTTTGTGTCAGGAGCATTATCCTGCTGGAAGAGCCACAGCCACCAGGGAATACCGTTTCCATGAAAGGCTGTACATGGTCTGCAACAATGCTTAGGTAGGTGGTACGGGTCAAAGTAACATCCACATGGATGGCAGGACCCAAGGTTTCCCAGCAGAACATTGCCCACTGCAGACCGGGAACACCCCACAAGAGCTGCAGTTTTGGAGATGCTCTGACCCAGTCGTCTAGCCATCACAATTTGCCCCTTGTCAAACTCGCTCAAATCCTTACGCTTGCCCATTTTTCCTGCTTCTAACACATCAAAATGTTCACTTGCTGCCTAATATATCCCACCCACTAACAGGAGCCGTGATGAAGAGATCATCAGTTTTATTCATCATTACGAATATCTATTGATCTAATATGAATTAAGACCTGCAATGTTGGCAGAATTATAATCATACACTGTTTGTTCGTCGGCCAGAGGAGAACTGGCACCCCGACTGAGCCTGGTTTCTCCCAAGGTTTTTTTCTCCATTCTGGTCCTGAAGGAGTTTTGGTTCCTTGCCACCGTTGCCTCTGGCTTTTGGCTTGCTCAGTTGGGGACTCCTAAATCTCATCTATATTCCCGATCTGCCCGCATTGACACTATATGATACTGAAATGAGCTGGATAACATCACCGTTTCACCAGAACGGCTGTACAAATTCTGTTGCATTATTTTCCTGTTAACAATGTGAAGCTGCTCTGAAACAATTGGCATTGTAAAAAGTGCTTTATAAATAAAGATGACTTGACTAATGTTTTCAGTGTATAAATAATGTTTTTGTGCTAATGCTTTGAGAACATTATTAAAGACCAGATAACTTTGAACTAGCATTCTATTAACATTACTGGAGTTGTGTTGATGATCTGTCTGCCCTCACACGTCCTCAGAGCTGAAGTCCAGAGACGCCAGGACGCCGTCGACCCCTGACAGCATGCTGGAGTCCGCCGATCAGCTGATGGTGGAGGATCTGTACAACCGGGTGAAGGACATGATCGACGACCGCAGCCCCTACAACACGCCGTGTGTGCTGGACATCCAGAGAGCGCTGATCCACGACCGGCTGGAGAGTCCGTTCAACCCTGTGGATGAAGTCTGGCCCAACATCTACATTGCAGAGAAGTGAGTCACAATTTGCATTAAACCTACATCATTCTTTCATTTGTTTTTACAGGAACATGAAACAAAGTTGTTGCTTTACTCTAATAAATGATTGTCTGACACGTTTGCTGTTCTCTGCTGCAGGTCGGTGGCGGTGAATAAAGCCCGTCTCAAACGCCTCGGCATCACTCACATTGTGAACGCGGGTCACGGCACCGGCGTCTACACCGGAGAGCTGTTTTACCAGGGCATGAACATCACCTATATGGGCATTGAGGTGGATGATTTCCCAGAAGCGGACATCTCTCCTTACTTCCGCACGTGTGCTGAGTTTCTGGACGACGCTTTGCTGACACACAGGGGTGAGTTTACAAAATGGTCTTTTTAGTAATTATTCTGTCAGAGGGTAAAAGTGCTTATTTTTCAACAAATTATTGTTTGGTTAAATGCACAAAAAAAATAGTTGCACAAGACTAAAAATCCAAGCGTGTGTGTAACGTGCTGTTCCTGTGGCAGATAAACAAACCGCAGATACCAGATTAACTCACCGGCCTGGACTCTGTCATGTCTCACTCGCTTATTTTTAGACTTAGTGACACAGATAGACAAGAACCTCTTCAGAATCTGAATCGAGTGAGGGGACGCGTCAGAAACTAAGATCAGACTCCATAAATGCTCTTTATTGACATCAATGGTTTCAGGAAGAACCTTTAACGTCCATGGAATCTTTCCATTGCACAAAAGTCTCTTTAGATTATTCAAATGTTTCTCCAACACACCTGTCTGTAATGATGAAGAGCTCCTGAAGATCTTCATTAGATGGTTCAGTTTCAGGGCTGAACTGATCTGGACATTATTCTCTGAATCAGGGTCAGTGACGTGACAGTTCAGAGTTCAACCACTAGATCATTCTGCCATCATTTACTCGCCCTTCTTTCTTCTGCTGAACACAAAAGACAATATTTAGCAGAATGCTAGAGAATGATGACCTGAGTCATCTGTTTTCCCTCAATGAAAGTGAATGGCTGTAGCCGTTCATCATCTCGTGCTCCACAATAGAAAGAAAGTCACATGGGTTGGGAACAACAGGAGGTTGAGTGAATGATGAGACAGTTGCGTTTTTGGGTGAACTATCAATATAACGGTTTCGCATTTCGAGGTTAAAGGGATAGTTCACCCAAAAACATTTACTCAAATCATGACCCCATGATTTCCTCTCCCTCAGCTCATCCTAAGTGTGTATGACATTCTTCTTTCAGACGAACACAAATCAGAGTTATATCAAAATATCCTAGCTCTTCCAAGCTTTATAATGGCAGTGAATGACTGTTTCTGTTTTGAAGTCCATATGCATCTATCCATCATAACTGCTCCACACGGCTCCTGGGGTTAATAAAGAAAAATATCCAAACTTTACAAACTGTAATCTCTAACTTCCGCTAAATGTTGATGGATGCACTTTTATAATGGATGGATGCACTTTTATGATGATGGATGCACTTTTATGATGGATGGATGCACTTTTATGATAGATTCACTTTTATGATGATGGATGGATGCACTTTTATGGACTTCAAAACAGAAACAGCCATCCACTGCCATTATAAAGCTGGAAAGAGCCAGGACATTTTATAATTCCTGTCCCTGTTGAAAGAAGTTGTTTTGTCTGAGTAGTCTGTCTTCTCATTTGTTCCTGACATCGGGCTCTGGGAGATAATTTATCAGGGCATGGCTCATGTATATTAATTAGGTCATGATGTAGCTTGATAATCCAGAGCACCCAGTCACATGACTTCATTAATATTAATGAGCCAAGACCAGAGAAAATCATTGGCGGCATGTCCTGTTGGAGGCTTAACATGGCAATTTACAATGAATTTTCAATTCAAATCTGATGAAATTGCACAAATATGATGTTTTTTGTGTGTGTTCCCCTTCATGTAGGGAAGGTGCTTGTGGACTCAATGATGGGTGTGAGCCGGTCAGCCGTGCTCGTTGCTGCTTACCTAATGATCTTCCAGAACATGAGCATCATGGAGGCGCTGCTGGAGATCAGGAAGAAACGCGCCATCAACCCCAACGAAGGCTTCATAAAGCAACTACGGCAGCTCAACGAGACTCTAATGGAGGAGCGAGATGAAGACGATGACGACACCCTCAGCCAGTGCTCTGTGATTGACACCCGCGCTCGTCTCGACGAGGAGGGGAGCATGTTTGGAGTCAAAGCCAACTCTATCATGGTGGACGAGGAGGAAGATGTCGGCAGTGTCATGAGCAGTGTGGCTTCTTCTGCAGCCGCCGCCGCGCTGAGAGCTGGACTTCTCGGCGGCCCGAACAAACCCGAGCTGGAGGTGACAACAGACGACCCGTCGCTCCCTGAAAAACACAGGGATGATGAAGATGGGGATGTGGACAGCATGATAAGGGAGTGGCAGAAGCGCAACGAGAAGTACCAGAACGAGGACTGGTGGGAGGCCCAGCTGCTGTGCGATGGGGAGGACAGTGAGTCTGTGCTGGGCGAGAGGAAGCAGCCGGCCGTGCGACCAGAGGACCTGGAGAGTGTGACCAGTGAAGATGTGCAAATGGTGAGGGAGCGCATCCGACGCCATCCCCGTCGACCCGCTTCAGATTCAGGATCCACAACCAGCTGCAGCAGTTACGCCGATCTCTGGAAGCAGCGTCTGAAGGAGATCGAGGAGCAGGCCGCCGCACGGTACCGGCTCAAAGAGGCGGATGAGGACACGAACAGCGAGGCAAGCCAGAAGAAAATCGACGATGATGTCGAGAGTATGCTCTCCGACAGTAGCTCCATGTACAACTTCTGCAAAAAGAACAAAGAGAATCTAACACCTCTGGAAAGATGGAAGATTAAGCGAATTCAGTTCGGATGGAACAAAAAGGACGAGAACGGAGAGCAAGCGGAAGCTGAGACGGAGGCGCCTGCTCCCTCACTGGAGGACGTCAACTTAACAGCCTATCAGACCTGGAAACTGAAGCAGCAGAAGAAGTATGGCGGAGAAGAGAACAAGGACGAAATTCTGGAAATGAGTCGAGCGGAGGACACGGCCACGGTCAAGAGAAGGCAGCGGAGAGAGGAGCTTCTGGAGCGCACGAGGAAAACCCTTGAGGAGAGCCAGTCGGTGTGCGGCTGGGACACCGAGAGCGTTCTGAGCGGCGGAAACAGCATCCCGCTGTCCGCTTTCTGTGCAGGAGCCTTTCCGTCCGCGAGCACTGCCGGAGATGATAACATGTCCATGCTGAGTGGAAGGTCCTCTGTCCTTTCAGGGCATAGCACACGATCCCAGCCGGTTCCTCAGAAGCCTCCGACACCACCCACTCCGGTCATCGGTCCAAACGGCGAGCCCATGGTAAACCTCGCCAATATCCAAAACTGGATTGCCAACGTGGTCAATGAGACTCTCATGCAGAAGCAAACAGAGATGATGACGGGAGCGAGTCTCGCCCCTTCAAGAGCGGGATCGGTGTTTAGTCTGGGCGCTGGACGTGGAGTAGACGATGATAAAGCCTCAATGCTGAGCGGAGTCACATCCTCAAGCGTGCTGTCCCGGAGTAGAGCCGACTCTGTCCGGTTTGGCGGCAGGGCCGAATCCGTGCTCTCTGCCGGAGGAGCATCCAACCTCTCCTCGGTGTCCGGGTTGGGCTCA
>JAGHMJ010006280.1:337500-345000 GCA_018749465.1 Paracanthobrama guichenoti | reverse complement strand
TTATGCAGTAGTAGTTACTTAAACAGTAGTTATACAGTAGTTAGTTATATATTAGTTATACAGTAGTTAGTTATACATTAGTTATACATTAGTTATGCAGTAGTAGTTACTTAAACAGTAGTTATACAGTAGTTAGTTATATATTAGTTATACAGTAGTTAGTTATACATTAGTTTACATTAGTTATGCAGTAGTAGTTACTTAAACAGTAGGTATACAGTAGTTAGTTATACATTAGTTATACAGTAGTTAGTTATACATTAGTTATGCAGTAGTAGTTACTTAACAGTAGTTATACAGTAGTTAGTTATATATTAGTTATACAGTAGTTAGTTATACATTAGTTATGCAGTAGTAGTTACTTAAACAGTAGTTATACAGTAGTTAGTTATACAGTAGTTAGTTATACAGTTAGTTATACAGTAGTTAGTTATACAGTAGTTAGTTATACAGTAGTTAGTTATACATTAGTTATGCAGTAGTAGTTACTTAAACAGTAGTTATACAGTAGTAGTTACTTAAACAGTAGGTATACAGTAGTTAGTTATACAGTAGTTAGTTATACAGTAGTTAGTTATACAGTAGTTAGTTATACATTAGTTATGCAGTAGTTAGTTATATATTAGTTATACAGTAGTTAGTTATACATTAGTTAGTTATACATTAGTTAGTTATACATTAGTTATGCAGTAGTAGTTACTTAAACAGTAGTTATACAGTAGTTAGTTATATATTAGTTATACAGTAGTTAGTTATACATTAGTTATGCAGTAGTAGTTACTTAAACAGTAGTTATACAGTAGTAGTTACTTAAACAGTAGGTATACAGTAGTTAGTTATACAGTAGTTAGTTATACAGTAGTTAGTTATACAGTAGTTAGTTATACAGTAGTTAGTTATACATTAGTTATGCAGTAGTAGTTACTTAAACAGTAGTTATACAGTAGTAGTTAGTTATACAGTAGTTAGTTATACAGTAGTTAGTTATACAGTAGTTAGTTATACAGTAGTTAGTTATACAGTAGTTAGTTATACAGTAGTTATGCAGTAGTAGTAAACAGTAGTTATACAGTAGTTAGTTATATATTAGTTATACAGTAGTTAGTTATACATTAGTTATGCAGTAGTAGTTACTTAAACAGTAGTTATACAGTAGTAGTTACTTAAACAGTAGGTTTACAGTAGTTAGTTATACAGTAGTTAGTTATACAGTAGTTAGTTATACAGTAGTTAGTTATACATTAGTTAGTTATACATTAGTTAGTTATACATTAGTTATGCAGTAGTAGTTACTTAAACAGTAGTTATACAGTAGTAGTTATAAACAGTAGGTATACAGTAGTTAGTTATACAGTAGTTAGTTATACAGTAGTTAGTTATACAGTAGTTAGTTATACATTAGTTAGTTATACATTAGTTAGTTATACATTAGTTATGCAGTAGTAGTTACTTAAACAGTAGTTATACATTAGTTATACAGTAGTAGTTACTTAAACAGTAGGTATACAGTAGTTAGTTATACAGTTATAGTTAGTTATACAGTAGTTAGTTAAACAGTAGTTAGTTATACATTAGTTATGCAGTAGTTAGTTATAAACAGTAGTTATACAGTAGTTAGTTATATATTAGTTATGCAGTAGTAGTTACTTAAACAGTAGGTATACAGTAGTTAGTTATACAGTAGTTAGTTATACATTAGTTATACATTAGTTATGCAGTAGTAGTTACTTAAACAGTAGTTATACAGTAGTTATACATTAGTTATATATTAGTTATACAGTAGTAGTTACTTAAACAGTAGTTATACAGTAGTTAGTTATATATTAGTTATGCAGTAGTAGTTAAACAGTAGTTATACACAGTGGTTAGTTATACAGTAGTGGTTAGTTATACAGTAGTAGTTACTTAAACAGTAGTTATACATTAGTTATACAGTAGTAGTTACTTAAACAGTAGGTATACAGTAGTTAGTTTAGTTATACATTAGTTATACAGTTAGTTATACACAGTTAGTTATACAGTAGTTAGTTATACATTAGTTATGCAGTAGTAGTTACTTAAACAGTAGTTATACAGTAGTTAGTTATACAGTAGTTAGTTATACAGTAGTTAGTTATACATTAGTTATGCAGTAGTAGTTAGTTATACATTAGTTATACAGTAGTAGTTATAAACAGTAGTTATACATTAGTTATACAGTAGTAGTTAGTTACAGTAGGTATACAGTAGTTAGTTATACAGTAGTTAGTTATACATTAGTTATACAGTAGTAGTTTACAGTAGTAGTTATACAGTAGTTAGTTATACATTAGTTATGCAGTAGTAGTTAGTTATACATTAGTTATACAGTAGTAGTTACTTAAACAGTAGGTATACAGTAGTTAGTTATACAGTGGTTAGTTATACAGTAGTTATACATTAGTTATACAGTAGTTAGTTACTTAAACATTAGTTATACAGTAGTTAGTTATACATTAGTTATACAGTAGTTATACATTAGTTATACAGTAGTTAGTTATACATTAGTTATACAGTAGTAGTTAAACAGTAGTTATACAGTAGTTAGTTATACATTAGTTATACAGTAGTTAGTTATACATTAGTTATACAGTAGTAGTTAGTTATGCAGTAGTAGTTATACAGTAGTTAGTTATACAGTAGTAGTTATACATTAGTTATACAGTAGTTAGTTATACAGTAGTTATACAGTAGTTATACAGTAGTAGTTAGTTAAACAGTAGGTATACAGTAGTTAGTTATACATTAGTTATACAGTAGTAGTTACTTAAACAGTAGTTATACAGTAGTAGTTAGTTATACAGTAGTTATACAGTAGTTAGTTATAGTAGTTAGTAGTTACAGTAGTAGTTATAGTTAGTTATTATTAGTTATGCAGTAGTAGTTATACAACAGTAGTTATACATTAGTTATACAGTAGTAGTTACTTAAACAGTAGGTTATACAGTTAGTTATACATTAGTTATACAGTAGTAGTTACTTAAACAGTAGTTATACAGTAGTTGTTATATATTAGTTATGCAGTAGTTAGTTATACAGTAGTAGTTATATACAGTAGTGGTTAGTTATACAGTGGTAGTTAGTTATACAGTAGTTAGTTATGTACAGTAGTATTAGTTATACATTAGTTATACAGTAGTAGTTATACAGTAGTTATACAGTAGTTAGTTATACATTAGTTATACAGTAGTTAGTTATACATTAGTTATACAGTAGTTAGTTATACATTAGTTATACAGTAGTTAGTTATACATTAGTTATGCAGTAGTAGTTAGTTATGCAGTAGTTATACAGTAGTTAGTTATACAGTAGTAGTTACAGTTATACATTAGTTATACAGTAGTAGTTGGCAAACAGTAGGTATACAGTAGTTAGTTATACGTTAGTTATACAGTAGTTAGTTATACATTAGTTATGCAGTAGTAGTTACTTAAACAGTAGGTATACAGTAGTTAGTTATACATTAGTTATACAGTAGTTAGTTATACATTAGTTATACAGTAGTTACTTAAACAGTAGTTATACAGTAGTTAGTTATATATTAGTTATGCAGTAGTAGTTACTTAAACAGTAGTTATACAGTAGTAGTTAGTTACTTAGTAGTAGTTATACAGTAATACAGTAGTAGTTACTTAAATAGTAGTAGTTACTTATAGTAGTAGTTATACATTAGTTATACAGTAGTCGTTACTTAAACAGTAGTTATACAGTAGTAGTTAGTTATACAGCAGTTATACAGTAGTAGTTAGTTATACAGCAGTTATACAGTAGTAGTTAGTTATACAGCAGTAATTACTTGTACAGTAGTTATACAGTAGTAGTTAGTTATGCAGCAGTAATTACTTGTACAGTAGTTATACAGTAGTTAGTTATACATTAGTTATACAGTAGTAGTTACTTATACAGTAATAGTTACTTAAACAGTAGTAGTTATACAGTAGTTATACAGTAGTTATACAGTAGTAGTTACTTATACAGTAGTAGTTAGTTATACAGTAATTAGTTATACATTAGTTATACAGTAGTAGTTATACAGTAGTAGTTATACAGTAGTCGTTACTTTAAACAGTAGTTATACAGTAGTCGTTAGTTATACAGTAGTCGTTAGTTATACAGTAGTCGTTAGTTAAACAGTAGTTATACAGTAGTAGCTAGTTATACAGTAGTGGTTACTTATACATTAGTTATACAGTAGTGGTTACTTATACATTAGTTATACAGTAGTAGTTAGTTATACAGTAGTGGTTAGTTATACAGTAGTAGTTAGTTAAACAGCATTACTTGTAATTATACTTGTACAGTAGTTATACAGTAGTAGTTACTTATATAGTAGTTATACATTAGTTGTACAGTAGTAGGTAGTTATACATTAGTTATACAGTAGTAGTTACTTATACAGTAGTAGTTACTTATACATTAGTTATACAGTAGTAGTTAGTTATACAGCAGTAATTACTTGTACAGTAGTTATACAGTAGTCGTTACTTAAACAGTAGTTATACAGTAGTGGTTAGTTATACAGTAGTGGTTAGTTATACAGTAGTCGTTAGTTAAACAGTAGTTATACAGTAGTAGTTAGTTATACAGTAGTGGTTGCTTATACAGTAGTTATACAGTAGTGGTTACTTATACATTAGTTATACAGTAGTAGTTAGTTATACAGTAGTAGTTAGTTATACAGTAGTTACTTAAACAGTAGTTATACAGTAGTGGTTAGTTATACAGTAGTAGTTAGTTATACAGTAGTTGTTAGTTATACAGTAGTCATTACTTAAACAGTAGTTATACAGTAGTAGTTATACAGTAGTGGTTACTTATACAGTAGTTATACAGTAGTGGTTACTTATACAGTAGTTATACAGTAGTGGTTACTTATACATTAGTTATACAGTAGTAGTTACTTATACAGTAGTAGTTGGTTATACAGTAGTCGTTACTTAAACAGTAGTTATACAGTAGTGGTTAGTTATACAGTAGTGGTTAGTTATACAGTAGTGGTTAGTTATACAGTAGTCGTTACTTAAACAGTAGTTATACAGTAGTAGTTAGTTATACAGTAGTGGTTACTTATACAGTAGTTATACAGTAGTGGTTGCTTATACAGTAGTTATACAGTAGTGGTTGCTTATACAGTAGTTATACAGTAGTGGTTAGTTATACAGTAGTTGATAGTTATACAGTAGTAGTTAGTTATACAGTAGTGGTTACTTATACAGTAGTTATACAGTAGTGGTTACTTGTACAGTAGTTATACAGTAGTAGTTACTTATATAGTAGTAGTTACTTATACATTAGTTATACAGTAGTAGTTAGTTATACAGCAGTAATTACTTGTACAGTAGTTATACAGTAGTAGTTATGCATTAGTTATACAGTTAGCAGTAGCTTATATAGTAGTTATACATTAGTTGTACAGTAGTAGTTACTTATACAGTAGTAGTTATACAGTAGTCGTTACTTATTTAGTAGTAGTTCTTATACATTAGTTATACAGTAGTAGTTAGTTATACATTAGTTATACAGTAGTAGTTAGTTATACAGCAGTAATTACTTGTACAGTAGGTATACAGTAGTAGTTACTTGTATAGTAGTAGTTACTTATACATTAGTTATACAGTAGTAGTTAGTTATATATTAGTTATACAGCAGTAATTACTTGTACAGCAGTTATACAGTAGTAGTTAGTTATACAGTAGTAGTTAGTTATATATTAGTTATACAGCAGTAATTACTTGTACAGCAGTTATACAGTAGTAGTTAGTTATACAGTAGTAGTTAGTTATATATTAGTTATACAGCAGTAATTACTTGTACAGCAGTTATACAGTAGTGAGTGTGTGTGTGTGTGTGTGAGTGTGTGTGTGTGTGTGTGTGTGTGTGTGTGTGTGTGAGTGTGTGTGAGTGTGTGTGTGTGTGTGTGTGAGTGTGTGTGTGAGTGTGTGTGTGAGTGTGTGTGTGTGTGTGTGTGTGTGTGTGTGTGTGAGTGTGTGTGAGTGTGTGTGTGAGTGTGTGTGTGTGTGAGTGTGTGTGTGTGTGTGTGTGTGTGTGAGTGTGTGTGTGAGTATCTTCCCCATCAGAGAGAAGAGCGAGAGCTGCTGATGTTATTGTCTGTGTTCAGGCTCAGAATCAGTAAAACATGAGACTGACTGGCTGATGACCGATCATGTGGAAAACCGGCTGTTTCCGGTCCCTGTCCGGTCGATCGCTGCGTGTCTAATTAGGGGTTTCCTACGGAATAAAATGACTTTTAATCACAAAATTCACACTTCTTTCTCACAATCACAATTGTGAGTTATAAACGTATAAAAATGAATTAAATCTCAGAATTCTGAGTTTACAGATGTTTGGGGGTTTTCCCACGACTGTGACTCCCTCAGAATTCTCAGGTTGTTTTTACTCCATAGTGTAAATAAATTCTATTCATTAAAAGCAAACATTTATTTTAATCTATGTATTATTTATATTTAGTTAAATAAAAAGTATTTATTTTAATTATTTTTAATACCATTTTAGTTATTTGTTATTTATTTCAAGCATTCTGTATTTTATGTAGTAATTAATTTTTTGATTAAAATCAAATGACATTTATTGTTTATTTTAATCATATTTTTACACAGCTTTAGTTATCCCGGTTGGCTTGTTGTTGTGTTAGAGCTCGTCCACTTTGACTCTGGGATGTTTAGAGACGGCGGTCATTAGCCGACACATTCTTTCATCGTAGCCGGGGTTCGGGTTGCATGCTGGGAAGGTGTGCGCCCCCGGTAATTAAAACAGTCACACACAGCTGGTAATTGGCCTTGTCTCACTTCTCCCTCGCTGTTGTGCTCGCCGTATCCGCCGTCCTAAAAGCTATCCAATTAATATGCTAATGAGCTGATAAATATTTATGAAAAATGTTGAATTATGCAGAAAGCTTTCAGAGGTCCATGCGAAATGAATTGCTCGCAGAACTTCAAAGCGGCGCTCTTCTAATGAGCGAGATTTGCATACGGCTTTAATCAGCTGCATACTGATTAACTTTCATTATGGATGCCGGGCTTCCCGCCGTAGTCTTTGTGTTTCGCTCGGCGCGGAGCAAACAGCGTTCCTCGTCCGGAGCCGCTCGCTGTCACTCGTTTCCGGACGAGCGCCGCTCGCGGACGCAGGTGAGCTCCTCTCCGATATCACGTCTGAGTCCGGTCAGCTTTAAACAGTGCAGACGGCTGTGTAACTGAACTCGAGTTGGTGAAAGTGTGTGTCCTCAGCGAGCGCAGGGAAAGTGTGTGTCCTCAGCGAGCGCAGGGAAAGTGTGTGTCCTCAGCGAGCGCAGGGAAAGTGTGTGTCCTCAGCGAGCGCAGGGAAAGTGTGTGTCCTCAGCGAGCGCAGGGAAAGTGTGTGTCCTCAGCGAGCGCAGGGAAAGTGTGTGTCCTCAGCGAGCGCAGGGAAAGTGTGTGAAAGATGTCCTGACGCGTCTGCTCTCTGAACAGATTCCAGCGGCCGCCC
>JAGHMJ010006280.1:322500-330000 GCA_018749465.1 Paracanthobrama guichenoti | reverse complement strand
TCTCTCTCTCTCTCTCTCTCTCTCCGTCTCTCTCTCTCTCTGTCTCTCTCTCTCTCTCTCTCTCTCTCTCTCTCTTCTCTCTCTTCTCTTCTCTTCTCTTCTCTTCTCTTCTCTCTGTCTCTCTCTCTCTCTCTCTCTCTCTCTCTCTCTCTCTCTCTCTCTCTCTCTCTCTCTCTCTCTCTCTCTCTCTCTCTCTCTCTCGCTCCCCGCAGCCGCAGGGTTTGAACCTGCAGCAGTTCGTGTTGGTCCAGCCGGGTCACTCCATCAGCCCTCAGATTCAGCCCCAGTTCATCATCTCTCCGTCTCCTCAGGGTCAGACCGGTACGAGTGTCTCTGTTAGAGCGATGCTGCTGCTCCTCAGCGTTTCTGACCCGTCCTGTTCTCCTGCTCTCAGGTCTCCTGCAAGCTCAGAATATCCTGACTCAACTACCTCAAAGCCAAGCCAACCTCCTGCCCGCTCAGACCAGCCTCGCCCTCACCACACAGGTCTGAAAAAATGCTTTTCTTTTTAACTTTAATAAAAATATATTTTTCGTAAACAAAATGTTAGTATTTCCATGAGTCAACAATCGTTATGATTATAATTTTGAGCAAAATTATACTAGACTAAACAAAAACAGGACAAAGTTGACTAAATATGGTAAAAACTAAAAAGCACATTTGACACAGGGCTCCTCTCTTCCCAGTCTGTCAGTAACGGTTTAGTTCCTGTCTCTATGAAGCCCCGCCTTCTGAAAAGAACACTGTGCTCTGATTGGTCGGCTGGAGCAGTGTGTTGTGATTGGTGTTTGGGAAATGTCCCGCCCCTTATCATAACCACCAGTTTCAACACACTACTAACTAACTCAACCAGGCCCCGCCCCTTTATTCTGTGCATGAATTAAGAACTCAGAGCAACATCACACACTAAAGAAGGATAAACATGGACAAAAGCACAATAGGTCCTCTAAATGTAAGGGACTGGAGTGTGTTTGTCTGATGCTGTGATGTTTGCAGGCGGCCACACCAACGAGGAAGATTGCGGCCATGCCGTCTCCAGCGGGTCACACTCCGGAGCGTGTGGACGTCCCGTGTGTGGAGGAGGCCAGCGACCTGGAGGAGCTCGAGCAGTTTGCCAAGAACTTCAAGCAGAGACGCATCAAGCTGGGCTTCACTCAGGTGGACCGCATCATCCACACTTGTGCGTTGTGTGTCGCGCCGCGTGATGCTGACGTGTGCGATCGGCTGTGTTTTAGGGTGACGTGGGGTTGGCGATGGGCAAACTCTACGGCAACGACTTCAGCCAGACCACCATCTCCAGATTCGAGGCCTTGAACCTGAGCTTCAAGAACATGTGCAAACTCAAACCGCTGCTGGAGAAATGGCTCAACGACGCAGGTTAGATGCTGGAGAAGTCCTCATGCCGTCTTCTGTGGGTTTAACACCATAAACACAGGCTGTCATAAATGAGACTTTCTCACTTTGTGCTTTCCGCAGAGAACATGTCGGCTGACTGCGTGGTGTCGAGTGCGAGCGAGATGTCTCCGGGTCTCTGCGAGAGTCTGAACCGGCGGCGTAAGAAGCGGACCAGCATCGAGACCAGCATCCGTCTGGCGTTAGAGAGGAGCTTCCTGGAGGTGAGCACCGTCTGCTGACCACTAGAGAGCAGCAACACTGACCCTGACCTCCACATCCCAATCTCCTGTTATCACTGTAAAGCTGCTTTGAAACAATCTATATGGATAAATGAACGTGACTTGACTGAGCTCCTCCCCTCTCGCATTTATGAATGATTTCCATAAAATTACGCTTAAAACTATCCAAACAAGCAAATGCCTGCGGATGGCAACAGTTGCTAAGGTAGGATTGGTAATTGATATTTTTGAGGTGGGGCTTGGCGAAGTCATTTGCATGTACTACATTTTTTTTTAAATTTATTTACATACTTTAGAATATTCCAAGCAACAATAGTGTTATACTTAAAATTAACAAAAGAAACTTTAAGGCTCCATGCAGTTTTCCCCCAAAGACAGTGATAAATATTAGTATTGTAATTTTACAGTTGTACTGTAAAAAAAGTATTATGTTAATTTTCTTAAACACAAATGTTTTATTTTACAGTGAAATACAAATAGTAAAATGTAGTAATATCATCAATACAAGTAGTAATAATTATTTTGTAGTCATATTGATATGTAATCACAAGATTTATTTTACAGCGAAATAATACAATACTAACAATTCTTAATTTTTTAATAGTTTTAATCATTTATCTTTAATTTAGTGACAGGAGCATTTTAGTTATTTAGTCATTGTGTCAAGTGAATGGCGTGATGAGATGAATCGGTTTCTTTGTGATCTGCAGCAGAGTCAGAAGCCGTCGTCAGAGGAGATCACACTGATCGCGGATCAGCTCAACATGGAGAAGGAGGTGGTGCGAGTTTGGTTCTGTAACCGCAGACAGAAGGAGAAGAGGATCAATCCTCCCAGCAGCTGCGGCGTATCGTCTGCGTCAGCCATCAAAGCCATCTACAGCAGCGCCAACACTGCGGTGCGTTACTTCACATCCTGCAGTCACACACCGTATGAACCAGAGTCACTTCACATCCTGCAGTCACACACCGTATGAACCAGAGTCACTTCACATCCTGCAGTCACACACCGTATGAACCAGAGTCACTTCACATCCTGCAGTCACACACCGTATGAACCAGAGTCACTTCACATCCTGCAGTCACACACCGTATGAACCAGAGTCACTTCACATCCTGCAGTCACACACGTCACACCGTATGAACCAAGTCACTTCACATCCTGCATGATCACACCCGTATGAACCAGAGTCACTTCACATCCGCAGAGTCACACACCGTATGAACCAGTCACTTCACATCCTGCAGTCACACACCGTATGAACCAGAGTCACTTCACATCCCGCAGACGTACACCATATGAACCAGAGTTACTTCACATCCCACAGACGCACACCTTATGAACCAGAGTCACTTCACATCCCGCAGACGTACACCATATGAACCAGAGTCACTTCACATCCCGCAGACGTGCACCATATGAACCAGAGTCACTTCACATCCCGCAGACGTGCACCATATGAACCAGTCGCTTCACATCCCACAGGCGCACACCTTATGAACCAGAGTCACTTCACATCCCGCAGACATACACCATATGAACCAGTCACTTCACAACCTGCAGGCGTGCACCATATGAACCAGAGTCACTTCACATCCCGCAGACGTGCACCATATGAACCAGTCACTTCACATCCCGCAGGCGTGCACCATATGAACAAGAGTCACTTCAAGTCACACACCGTATGAACCAGAGTCACTTTACATCCTGCAGTCACACGCCTTATGAACCAGAGTCACTTCACATCCCGGAGTCACACGCCATATGAACCAGAGTCCCTTCACATCCCGCAGTCACACGCCATATGAACCAGTCACTTCACATCACACAGATGCACACCATATGAACCAGTTACTTCACATCACACAGATGCACACCGTATGAACCAGAGTCACTTCACATCCTGCAGTCACACCATATGAACCAGTCACTTCACATCCCACAGTCACACACCGTATGATCCAGAGTCACTTCACATCCCACAGTCACACACCATATGAACCAGAGTCACTTCACATCCCACAGTCACACACCGTATGAACCAGTCACTTCACATCCTGCAGTCACACGCCATATGAACCAGAGTCACTTCACATCCTGCAGTCACACGCCATATGAACCAGAGTCACTTCACATCCTGCAGACGTACACCATATGAACCAGTCACTTCACAACCCGCAGGTGTGCACCATATGAACCAGAGTCACTTCACATCCCGCAGACGTGCACCATATGAACCAGTCACTTCACATCCCGCAGGCGTGCACCATATGAACCAGAGTCACTTCACATCCCGCAGACGTACACCATATGAACCAGTTACTTCACATCCCACAGATGCACACCTTATGAACCAGAGTCACTTCACATCCCGCAGACATACACCATATGAACCAGAGTCACTTCACATCCTGCAGACGTACACCATATGAACCAGTCACTTCACATCACACAGATGCACACCATATGAACCAGTTACTTCACATCACACAGATGCACACCGTATGAACCAGAGTCACTTCACATCCTGCAGTCACACCATATGAACCAGTCACTTCACATCCTACAGACGCACACCGTATGAACCAGAGTTACTTCACATCCCACAGATGCACACCGTATGAACCAGAGTCACTTCACATCCTGCAGTCACACCATATGAACCAGTCACTTCACATCCTACAGACGCACACCGTATGAACCAGTTACTTCACATCCCGCAGACGTACACCATATGAACAAGAGTCACTTCACGTCACACAGTCACACACCATATCAACCAGAGTCACCTCACATCCTGCAGTCACATACTGTATGAACCAAAGTAATTTCACATACCACAGTTGCACACCATATGAACCAGTCACTTCACATCCTACAGTCACACCGTATGAACCAGAGTCACTTCACATCCCACAGTCGCACACCTTATGAACGAGAATCACTTCACGTTACACACCTTATGAACCAGAGTCACTTCACATCCCACAGTCACACACCATATGAGTCTCACACTCACATCTGTACTTAAACTGTAGCTGCAGACGAGTGAAGTGAGTGATTGATTGATTATTGACGAGTGATTGCTTGTGTTCAGGTATCCAGCGGCACAAACACACTGACGGTGAATTCTGTAGTTCCATTGAATGCCAGCAGCATCTCAAACCTCACACTCAGTGGTGCGTTTCTCCTCTTTTCACAGTTTCATGCTCCTCTGTATTCCTTTTGTGAGCTCATGAATCATGTTTAATGGATATGTGCTGTAGGTGGCGCTCTGGCTCAGATGACCTCACACACGCCATCGGTCATCTCCATGGCACCGGCCATCGCTACACCCGCCCCCGCTGTGACATCGCCGTCACTGAGCACGTCCGTCACCACTGTGAAGCAGGAGGTGAGCGCAGCCGCACAGGCAGTTTCCACGGCAACCACGGTCACGCAGGGGGCGGGGCAGTTTCTCTTGACGGGCACAGGATTGGGCGGAGCTAATCTGACTGCTGTCACTGCGGGTTTGAACCCAACGATCATAACGCCCTCCCAGCTGACGCAAGGGTGAGTGTGTGTGAGGGATGTCTCACAGAAACTGTTCAAAACATGTCCAGGTCATATTTCTGACCAAAATCAAATAATAGAAAATAAGAAATATTTTCTTAAAGCAAGACACTACAGTGAAAACCAGTGTTTTTCATGCACTGCTCAGACTAGTGGAAAGAGAACATCATCCAAAACACACATCGTGTTTATTTTAGTGCACTTGATCTGTTAGTGTCTGTAGATTTCGCTCTTTTAAAGGCGGTGAGTTTGAGTCAGAAATCTCTTCACACGCACCAAACTTTACAGTTTTATTCATATCTGTGTTCTGAAGGGTTGTTAAAAAGTTAATTCTCTGGAAAAACCTTTAATATGTCAACCAAATCAAGCAAGAGTTTATCCAGTGTTCAGAATGCAAATTAGTGCATATTTAATTAGGTCATACCTGCATATTTAAACGTAACATTTCAGAAAACTTGTAATATAAAACAGTTGTTTTAATGTGTGGTGTTATCAATGAATTTACCTTTTTACATACCCGATTCCAAAAAAGTTGGGACACTGTACAAATTGTGAATAAAAAGGAATGCAATAATTTACAAATCTCATAAACTTATATTTTATTCA
Source organism: Paracanthobrama guichenoti (assembly GCA_018749465.1). Lineage (NCBI taxonomy): Eukaryota > Metazoa > Chordata > Actinopteri > Cypriniformes > Gobionidae > Paracanthobrama > Paracanthobrama guichenoti. Next base: position 324,210 of record JAGHMJ010006280.1, on the reverse strand, counting down.
CAGTAGAATATAGATAACATATCAAATGTTGAAAGTGAGACATTTTGAAATGGCATGCCAAATATTGGCTCATTCTGGATTTCATGAGAGCTACACATTCCAAAAAAGTTGGGACAGGGAGCAATAAGAGGCCGGAAAAGTTAAATGTACATATAAGGAACAGCTGGAGGACCAATCTGTAGCTTATTAGGGCAATTGGCAACATGATTGGGTATAAAAGAGCCTCTCAGAGTGGCAGTGTCTCTCAGAAGTCAAGATGGGCAGAGGATCACCAATTCCCCCAATGCTGCGGCCAAACATACTGGAGCAATATCAGAAAGGAGTTTCTCAGAGAAACACTGCAAAGAGTTTGAAGTTCTCATCATCTACAGTGCATAATATCATCCAAAGATTCAGAGAATGAGTGCGTGTGGCATGGGCAGCTTACACATCTGGAAAGGCACCATCAATGCTGAAAGGGATATCCAAGTTCTAGAACAACATCTGCTCCCATCCAGACGTCGTCTCTTTCAGGGAAGACCTTGCATTTTCCAACATGACAATGCCAGACCACACACTGCATCAATTACAACATCTCATTGGTGGTGACTGTGGCGTGACGAGGCAACTCTACCATATTTATCGTGAATTTCTGCTTTTTGTGTGTTTTTGTGCAGTGGGACGCTGCTGAGTTTGACTCCTGCTCTGGGAAACGCACTGATGAACAACAACACACTGGCCACCATCCAGGGTATGACCTGTGTCTGTGTGTGTCTGTGTGTGTCTGTGTGTGTCTGTGTGTGTCTGTGTGTGTCTGTGTGTGTCTGTGTGTGTCTGTGTGTGTCTGTGTGTGTCTGTGGCCTGTGTGTGGCCTGTGTGTCCTGTGGCGTCGTGTGTGTGTGTGTGTGTGTGTGTGTGTGTGTGTGTGTCTGTTCTGATGTCACAATACATTTATTCACTGTATAGCAAATCTCAACCTCTTGATTATTTATATTGTTTCAGAATCTAACTGCATCAACTCTAATCTGACAAATGCAACCGTTAAGATAATATAAACATTAATGTCATAATTGCTGTATGAATAAGTTTGCTGTGTTTGATCAGCAGCTCTTGCATCGGGCAGCGCTCTGCCTCTGACGTCCTTCGACGGAAACACCGGCCTGCTGTTCGCCAACACCAGCACAGGAAGCCCCGCCTCCGGCCTGATGACCACGCCCTTCTTCCTCAACCCCTCCGGCTTCTCTCTGCTGCCTGCCAATCTCCTGTCAGCGGGCGGGGCTGGAGGCGGAGCTCTCAACTTGCATGTGACCAGCGATGTGCAGCAGAGTCCTGTTGCCATGACGACGAAGAGCGTGGCCTTGGCGTCGAAGGCTCAGTGAGCGCGTGCGGCTGCGGTCAATCCTGTTGCTATTACCAAAAACACTTGACCGGTGCGGAGCGCAGGACTGACGGACGGCCGCCGGGTTGTTGTATGATGCCACGCGCTCTTGTTCGCGGTCAGGATGAACTTTATTTTTGCATTATTTCTTAAACTAACGTCTAAATTAACCAAAAATGTGAGACTTTTTCATGACGGCAGATTCTTCACAAGAGATTATTTGATGTAACAGAGTTTATATTGACTTTCTACGAGGGTTTGTGTTGTTTTTATTTGCGGCTCTGTGAAACGAGCCGATTGTAGAGGATTTATAACCAAAAGCATTTCAGAGGTTTTATCTTCGGTCGGTGGAG
>JAGHMJ010006280.1:312500-315000 GCA_018749465.1 Paracanthobrama guichenoti | reverse complement strand
GGCTGAAGGGCCCCTGCCCTGCGGCTCCTGTGTGTTATTGTATGTTATCATGCGTGTGACTCAGGGTCTCGTGTCGTCTCGGCTGAAGGGCCCCTGCCTGCGGCTCCTGTGTGTTATTGTATGTTATCATGCGTGTGACTCAGGGTCTCGTGTCGTCTCGGCTGAAGGGCCCCTGCCTGCGGCTCCTGTATGGTTCGGCTGGTTTAGAGCCACTCGTGGAAAGTGCAGCAGGTGCATCTGTGGTTAGTGACGCTTCAGCTCCATTACTCATGACACACAGCTAATAAACTACCTTCCTGTTGTGATGTAGCTCTTACCGTGTAGGTGTCGTCTCCTCTCCTGCGACCCTGTGAAACACACACACACACACACACACACACACACACACACACACGTATGATCACAGGCTGTCCATCATGTGATATATGTGGGGTTTATTTCCTCACTCACCCCTTCAGCGCTGCGCTTCGGCTCGCTGTACACTTCCTTCCCACCGGTGTTAATTGCCTGGAAACATTGAACGCTCATTAATATCGGGATCATTAATATCAGGATCATTAGTATCGGGATCATTAATATCGGGATCATTAATATCGGGATCATTAGTATCAGGATAATTAATATCGGGATCATTAATATCGGGATCATTAATATCGGGATCATTAGTATCAGGATCATTAATATCGGGATCATTAATATCGGGATCATTAATATCGGGATCATTAGTATCGGGATCATTAATATCGGGATCATTAATATCGGGATCATTAATATCGGGATCATTAGTATCAGGATCATTAATATCGGGATCATTAGCATCAGGATCATTAATATCGGGATCATTAGTATCAGGATCATTAATATCGGGATCATTAGTATCGGGATCATTAATATCGGGATCATTAATATCGGGATGTTTAATGTCAGGAGGATCGTTGAGCATCTGGAGTGATTCTCACCTGATACGGAGACTCTTCGTCTGCCTTGCCTCTCTTCTTGAGGAACTGAAGGAAGAAACTTCATTAATGAACACAAACACAGCTAACCAACATATGCTGTAAGAATGTTTAAACTCAAACGTTTCAGAAAAATGTTCCATGAACGATGTATAAATAATGTTTTAAGATCATTATTAAAGAGAAGATAACTCTGAACAAACATTCTGCTAACGTTACTGTGTGTGTGTGTGTGTGTGTGTGTGTGTGTGAGTGTGAGTGTGTATGTGTGTGTGTGTGTGAGTGTGTGTGTGTGTGTGTGTGTGTGTGTGTGTGTGTGTGTGTGTGTGTGTGTGTGTGTGTGTGAGTCTGAGTCTGAGTCTGAGTCTCTCACCCGCTCACGCACGAAGAACGCAGTGATGATGATGCCGTACAGCATCAGAATCCCGTCCAGAAAGTAACAGTACTGCGGGTCGTACGCCGGTGGTAACGCTGCAGAAAACACAATAACAGCAGATTATTAATGTGCGCTCAACGCAAACAAAAACTGCAAAAACTATGCTCTAACTCATTTAAATTATTTTCCAGTACAAATATCTCAACATTGCTGAAAATCCTTCACCAAATTTGGTGTTCCGGATCAAAAATGACCCGTGTTTTGAATGGCTTATTAATCTGTCATGCTGCATTATCTCCATATTTCTTCTCCTCAGGGGGTTTCTTCAGTCAGCACAGGGTTAGTTTCTCTCTGGATCTGATTGATCGCAGGCCTCCGTGATCTGAGCAGTGTTTGAGTGGAAAACAACAAGAAACAAACCCTTTCCCGACTGAAAGAAAACGAGTTGTTAAAAAGATTGAATCCAATATTTGGTGATAGCACAGCATAACCAGAGATTTATAAGCAATTTTTTGCAGACTGATCATGTAAAACAGTCATGTCACCTTTATTTCTTTAGCGCTTTACACAATACAGATTGTTTCAAAGCATATAGAGCTGAGTATCGTCAGCATAACAGTGAAAACTAATGCCATGCTTCCTAATGATATCTCCCAGTGGTAGCATGTACAGGGTGAAGAGCAACGGTCCTAGCACCGAGCCCTGCGGTACTCCATACTGAACTTGTGATCGGTGTGACATCTCTTCATTTACTGCTACAAACTGATAACGGTCAGATAAGTATGATTTAAGCCATGCCAATGCAGTTCCACTAATGCCAACATAATTTTCGAGTCTATTCAAAAGAATGTTGTGGTCAATAGCATCGAATGCAGCGCTAAGATCGAGTAACACTAATAGAGAGATACAACCACGATCGGATGATAAGAGTAAATCATGTGTAACTCTGATGAGAGCAGTCTCAGTACTATGACACGGTCTAAATCCTGACGGGAAATCCTCACAGATACCATTTCTTTCTAAAAAGGAGCATAATTGTGAAGACACTGCCTTTTCCAGTATTTTTGACAGGAAAGGGTAGATTTGAGATCGGCCTATAATTGACTAATTCTGTAGGATCAAGTTGAGGTTTTTTAATAAGTGGTTTGATAATAGCCAACTTAAAAGG
>JAGHMJ010006280.1:297500-307500 GCA_018749465.1 Paracanthobrama guichenoti | reverse complement strand
GCTAATTGGGTTAGAGAACATTCTAAAGTAATGGAACGCTCCCATAATGTTTGAATAATTAAATAATGGAACGTTCATATCATATACTGTTGAATAATTAAAAATAATCATATAGTGTAATGTTTGAATAATTAAATAATGGAACGTTCATATACTGTTGAATAATTAAATAATCAGTGTAATGTTTGAATAATTAAATAATGGAACGTTCATATACTGTTGAATAATTAAATAATGGAACGTTCATATACTGTTGAATAATTAAATAATCAGTGTAATGTTTGAATAATTAAATAATGGAACGAATAATTCATATACTGTTGAATAATTAAATAATGGAACGCTAATGTTTGAATAATTAAATATCATATACTGTTGAATAATTAAATAATGGAACGTTCATATACTGTTGAATAATTAAATAATGGAACGTAATGTTGAATAATTAAATAATGGAACGTTCATATACTGTTGAATAATTAAATAATGGAACGTTCATATACTGTTGTTGAATAATTAAATAATGGAACGTTCATATACTGTTGAATAATTAAATAATGGAACGCTCATATACTGTTGAATAATTAAATAATGGAACGCTCATATACTGTTGAATAATTAAAATGGAATCAGTTGTAATGTTTGAATAATTAAATAATGGAACGTTCATATACTGTTGAATAATTAAATAATAATACTGTTGAATAATTAAATAATGGAACGTCATATACTGTTGAATAATTAAATAATGGAACGCTCATATACTGTTGAATAATTAAATAATGTTTGAACGCGTTCATATACTGTTGAATAATTAAATAATAACTGTTGAATTTAAATAAATTGAATAATTAAATAATGGAACGCTCATATACTGTTGAATAATTAAATAATGGAAAATTAAATTCATATACTGTTGAATAATTAAATAATGGAACGTTCATATACTGTTGAATAATTAAATAATGGAACGTTCATATACTGTTGAATAATTAAATAATGGAACGCTCATATACTGTTGAATAATTAAATAATCAGTGTAATGTTTGAATAATTAAATAATGGAACGCTCATATACTGTTGAATAATTAAAATAATGTTTGAATAATTAAATAATGGAACGTTCATATACTGTTGAATAATTAAATACTGTTTGAATAATTAAATAATCAGTTGAATAATTAAATAATGGAACGCTCATATACTGTTGAATAATTAAATAATCAGTGTAATGTTTGAATAATTAAATAATGGAACGTTCATATAATTGAATAATTAAATAATCAGTATAATGTTTGAATAATTAAATAATGGAACGCTCATATACTGTTGAATAATTAAATAATGGAACGTTCATATACTGTTGAATAATTAAATAATGGAACGCTCGTTGAATAATTAAATACATACTGTTGAATAATTAAATAATGGAATGTTCATATACTGTTGAATAATTAAATAATGGAACGTTCATATACTGTTGAATAATTAAATAATGGAACGTTCATATACTGTTGAATAATTAAATAATGGAACGCTCATATACTGTTGAATAATTAAATAATGTTGAATAATTAAATAATGGAACGTTCATATACTGTTGAATAATTAAATAATCAGTGTAATATAATTAAATAATGGAACGTTGAATAATTAAATAATGGAACGCTCATATACTGTTGAATAATTAAATAATGGAACGCTCATATACTGTTGAATAATTAAATAATGGAACGTTCATATACTGTTGAATAATTAAATAATAATCAGTGTAATGTTTGAATAATTAAATAATGGAACGTTCATATACTGTTGAATAATTAAATAATGGACGTTCATATAATGTTGAATAATTAAATAATGTTCATATACTGTTGAATAATTAAATAAATAATGGATGGACGTTCATATACTGTTGAATAATTAAATAATGGAACGTTCATATACTGTTGAATAATTAAATAATGGAACGTTCATATACTGTTGAATAATTAAATAATGGAATCAGTAATACATGTTTGAATAATTAAATAATGGAACGTTCATATACTGTTGAATAATTAAATAATCAGTGTAATGTTTGAATAATTAAATAATGGAACGCTCATATACTGTTGAATAATTAAATAATCAGTGTAATGTTTGAATAATTAAATAATGGAACGCTCATATACTGTTGAATAATTAAATAATGGAACGCTCATATACTGTTGAATAATTAAATAATGGAACGTTCATATACTGTTGAATAATTAAATAATGGAACGCTCATATACTGTTGAATAATTAAATAATGGAACGTTCATATACTGTTGAATAATTAAATAATGGAACGCTCATATACTGTTGAATAATTAAATAATGGAACGCTCATATACTGTTGAATAATTAAATAATGGAACGCTCATATACTGTTGAATAATTAAATAATGGAATAATTAAATAATGGAACGCTCATATACGAATAATTAAATAATGGAACGCTCATATACTGTTGAATAATTAAATAATGGAACGCTCATATACTGTTGAATAATTAAATAATGGAACGTTCATATACTGTTGAATAATTAAATAATGGTTCATATACTGTTGAATAATTAAATAATGGAACGTGACGTTAATCTGCTCTCTTTAATAATGTTCTCAAAACATGAGCTCAAAAACATTATTTGTACATCATCATTATTAGTTAATGTAGTTGGACGTCCGTCTAACATTATTTAAATGTTTCTACTTGTTTTAAAGAACATTCGCAATATTTGACATATGATACAATGGAATATTTGCATAACCAAGAAAAAACACATGAATGTGAAATTATTATAGATTATGTGAAGTTGAGTTATGAAGATTGTTTGAGAATCAAACTATTTGTATTTTTTTAAAGGGGACAATGCACATTAATTAACACGAGTATTCCAGTCCATCGTGTAAATGTGCCAGATTCAGTCATGTTGGCTGTTTTCATCTGTAGTCCCTGGCAAACATGGCCCTAATCAAGCATATTAACACAAATACAAATCACTTTAAATATAAGCAGACAGACACAGAGTTGATATTGAAGCAGAAATGAGACGCTTGAAGAGCTCTGGGGAGCTGTAATGTCAATGATTATGCTATAATATGCAATGTTTGAATATAATAAATTAGTATAGCAATAGAATAGATAAAAGAACAAAATATAAGACCGCACACACTGCAGAAACCAGAGAAATATTTATAGATTTCTTTCATCTGAGTTCGTGGAAAAACTACAATAAACATCAGCAGTGGCTCAGGAAGTCGATATCGCGCACCATTACACAAACACACGAGCGGAAAGAGTGAATCCTCACACTCAACATTAAATATGATCACAGAATTCATCTGTAAAGATGCTTCGGTTTTACATTCACAGCTCAAATTAAAGCAGAAGTCGTAATCATAATTCATCATCTGTGTGATATTACCAGCGGTTATGAATTAATACAGGCAGAAGCTGTCGTTGCTGGATTATAGAAATATCAGCTTGCTCAGGAAATACTGGCAAAATTACAGTTAGTTGAATTTTACAAAAATATAAAAAAATGTTTTTGCACTGCTGACATATTGGGAAATTCACATCTCATCAGATAAATATATTTTAAAAAGGAATATAAATACTAAATTATTATTAAAATCGAAATTTGCCATAGTGATTGTAACGGTGTGGTAATGTCTCATTAATGTATAAACTAGCTTTGAACATTATTTTTGTTTATTAATCTTTGTTAATGTCAGTGAACACTCGTACAGTTCATCGTTTGAGATCAGCACTGACTATGATTAATAATGCTGCAGAAGTTTGATCATGTTCACTGGCTCTTAGTCTCTAATCTCTTTAGTTTCATATAATCACATTTAAAACATAATTCTCTTGCTATATCTGACACATGTGGAAACACACTCGACACAGAGCCGGATCAGATGACAGACGGCGACAGCGTCAGCACCGCCCGATAGCACACGACGCCTGACGCCTCGGAGTCTGAGAGGCCAAAGGTCAAGTGCTGATTTCGGCCGCAGCTCGAGCTCTTGAGCCGGTTTCTCTGAGAGGATCATGACTCTTTGGACAGGAGGAAACGCTGGAGAGTAAATCCGTCCAGAGAAAACCGGAGAAAGATGGCGGCAGAGGATGCTCGACACAGCCCTGAGGCGGATCTTACCTGACACAGGTGCCACGGAGAGCAGGACGATCACGGCGGACGCTGCCCTCGGTGCCATCACTGACCCGTCTCTGAGTCTCTGACGGACGGATGGACGAGATTTACGGGATCTGTGTGACGGCTGCAGGGTTGAGCTGCAGACGCTGGCGTGACTTCTCTGAAGCTCAAGATCTGCTCTCTGACAGGAAGTGGCTCCTCGAGCTCCACCTGTTCATACAGACTCGTCCCACCAACCAGTGAACGCTGACACACACACACACACACACGGCCTACATACACTCGACATGAACAACGAGAACCAGAGCACACGCATCAGAGCAGGAGAATATGAGCATTAATAAATAACAATAGACAAACAAACAAAAATACTTTAAAAAAACCAAACCTAATAAAAGTCAAAAACATGCAACAAAATTACTAAAAACAACCAAAAACGGCTGACTGCAGTAAACCTCGGGATAAACAGAGAGACTAACATTAGCGTAGATGCCATTCTTCTTATGATGTAACGAGTACATCAGGTGTTATGGGAAGTGTTCCCGGTTCCGGCTGACCTAGTTAATGCAGCCTAACAATCATTTACTGATTTGAGCATTACAGTAATCTAGCCTTGAGCTCATGAATGCATGAATTAACTGTTCAGCATTTTGCATTGAAAGCATGTGCCATAATTTAGATATATTTTTAAGATGGTAGAATGCAGTTTTACAGATGTTAGAAACGTGGCTTTCAAATGAGAGATTGGTATCAAAGAGCACACCCAGGTTCCTCACTGACGACGAGGACTTGACAGAGCAGCCATCGAGTGTTAGACAGTATTCTAGGTTACTACTTGTGGAGCTTTTTTGTCCAATAATTAAAAATTAAGTTTTTTCTGAATTAAGTTGCAGGAAATTACTAGACATCCAATGTTTTATATCAGCTATGCATTCCGTTAATCTTGTGAATTGGTAAGTTTCATCAGGGCGTGAAGAAATATAGAGCTGAGTATCGTCAGCATAACAGTGAAAACTAATGCCATGCTTCCTAATGATATCTCCCAGTGGTAGCATGTACAGGGTGAAGAGCAACGGTCCTAGCACTGAGCCCTGAAGTAGAAGCTTTATTTTTGGTTAACTTAGCCACTGTATCAAATAAATACCTAGGGTTGTGTTTGTTTTCTTCTAAGAGAGTCGAGAAATAAGCAGATCTAGCAGTTTTTATGGCCTTTCTGTATGCGATTGTAACGGACTTGAACTCGTCTTCTGAATGAAGTCACAAACACTTGAAGGATTTCAGATTATTTTTTTACTGTAACAAAAAAGATGGACATCAGTGGAAACAATCGATCAAATGAAGTCTCTCTCTCTCTGGTGCACGCAGCACTCTTCACGAGAGAGAGTCATGCGCTGCACGTCCACCAGTCTCGTCACAAACTGAGACTATAGGGTGGCGCGCACATGGAAAACCCTGCGATTGCTCCGCCGATATCCCTCCTCAACAACGTTCAAATAAAATAGTTCCACAAACAACATACTTGTAAACTATAAACAAAATGCAAACTAAATTTAGTGAAGTTCAATAACCCACACTTATTACAAAAATAAGAAATTAAAACAATTACTTTAAACAAAATAAAACTTGTTTATACAAATACAGCAGAAAAAAGTCAGAACAAATCAATGAGTTTTTTCTTTTCCACACCGGCTACATTCTCCCCCCTGAACTCCACAAATTTTGTCCATTACAGGGATAGGATACACTTAAGTAATCAGACCAACTATTATCCAGAATATTGTGCAACAAAATATGTTTCCCACTAACGGAAAGCGGCTACAGCAGGTTGATCAGGCCTACCACAGTCACGCGCAAAAGGTGCCTTAAACACCATTCAACAGATGAACTCCATCTCTCATCTGGAACAAATATATGCAGAAGTGTATCAACTCAAAGATGTTCAATTCTACTATTTAAACTAGAAACCAAAAAATCTAATTCTTGTACATTTTTATCTCAATAAAGATCTTACAACTTCACTAACCGGATTCAAATTTTTAATGGATTGAGTGGACCTACTTTAATGGACCTACTCTCGATAAGTCTGTTGACTGGTTTCACTGTTCTACCCACTCTGGTCCGAACCCTCATTTCCTCTCGACCAGGAGGTGCCTCAACTTTAGCAGGTGAAACACAATGGTCTTCACGGAGAACTGTATCAGAAAGCGAACTGCAAGAACCATAATCAGGTCTTCCGGTCTTCCATCTGGACCACTGTTCTCCCTGATAGAGCCATCATTTGACACCAATTGTTCCTATTCCAATGAACCAGGGACTACATCCAATGAATCAATACTGTCAGATCTGCAAGATAATCCATGCTGAGAATCATCAGAAGCTACAGTCTCTTCCACCCAACTGGCGACTCGGTCGGACAAAGAACACAACTCAGACATGGGTTCACCAGCAATCATGGACACATGATGACTGATTCTCCACCATCTCCACATAAATCTGGTTCTTCCAACTCAAGTGGCAGGAAATTAGCTTGTAACAGCAAATTGCGGTGAACAGTTTTCTCCAAGCCCGTTTTGGTGTTACGTACACAATAAATATGGCACTGGGGGTTCACTGCCACCACCTTATACGGCGTGGACTCCCATTTGTCTGCCAATTTCCTTCTTCCCCGTTCGGTTTTGTTGGCCAGCAGAACCTGATCACCCAACTCAATGCTACAACCCTTCGTTCTTTTGTTATACAACTCAGTCTGATGTTGCTGACTTGCATCAACATTCCCCTGGGCAACAGTCAGAGTTTCTTTCAAGTTGTCCCTCAGCTTTTTCACGTACTTGTCGTAATCAACAACATCACGCTCTCTCTCAACACTTTCAAACGTCACATCAACGGGCAACTTTGGAATTCTGCCAAACATTAAGTAGAATGGGGTGTAACCAGTGGACTCGTGGGCAGTACAGTTATACGCAAAAGTCAGTGTCTGTAGCAACTGTGACCACTTTTCTTTGGACCTTGGGGGCAGTGCTCGCATCATGTTGCCCAAGTGTGGCAGGCGGGGCGTGGTCTAGAGGCTGCTGCAGGCGGAGGAGTCGTCTTGGGAGGACTAATGGTTAAGGAAACACGCCTCCGTTAATGAGATCTAACAGGTGTAATCATTTTGCAGTGACTCGAGAGACGGGATAAAAGCCGGGCCCAGAGAGAGAGAAGTGGGCGATCGTGGCAACACCACAAGGGACAGCTGGAAAGCCTTTGTTTGAGTTTTGGTTGCACTTGATGCTGTTTAAGTTATTTTTGTTGTCAGCCCAATAAAACGCCTAAATCACTGCCGTCCAAGTGTGATCCTGTACCAGCGACTGAAAAGTCGTCACACCAAGGTTCTATTGAACCATTCGACGTGACCATTCCCCATGGGATGGTAAGCAGTCGTTCGGGACTTTTTTACTCCAGCAACCTGTAACAACTCTCGTATCAGTTGACTCTCAAAATTTGCCCCTTGATCCGAGTGAATCCTATCAGGGAATCCGTACACACAAAAATACCGGTCCCACAACTGTCGTGCTACCTGCCTTGCGGACTGGTTACGACATGGGAACGCGTGAGCCATCTGGGAAAAGTGATCAGTTACGACCAACACGTCTACATTATGACCTTTAGAGTTTTCCGCAGTCCAAAAATCGATGCATACTAGCTCCATTGGACTAGACATTTTCACGCTCTCTAACGGGGCTCTGCCTTCGGGTTCGGGTGTTTTGCTGACGACGCAACGCTCACAACACTTAACGTACCCACGGACATCACACTCCAACCCGACCCAAAAGAATCTTTGTCTTGCCAGATACAGAGTTCTACTTTGATCCTGGTGCCCTGCTTCATCATGAACGCCTGTCATCACCTGTGTGACCAAAGAGGATGGGACTACATACTGTAAACGTTTCTTTCCAGTCACGTTATCTTTGCTGAGGCGATACAGGACACCATCTAGTATTTTCAACCTGTCCCACTGCTTTAGGAGTCTGAGCACCTTATATGTTTCACCAGCACGCTCACGACGTGAGGCTCTCTTGCCCCTCTGGAGGTAAAACAGGACTCTAGACAAACAAGGGTCGTTCTGTTACCGGTCTCGAAGCTCTTCTAACGAGAAAACAGGTAGTGGGCATTGCCCAGAATGCGACAACTGTTGCGTGTCTTGGGTGATCCAAGTGGTTGCTCTTGCTTCAACTCCTACTTCCCAGTCACTGTGACCCTCTAACACCGCAGACACCTCAGCACTGGAAAGAAGACAATGACTCGTTGCTTTACAGGGGAAACCTTCTACACTCTGGATACAAGCACTGAGCCTAAATGCATCCTGCACCGTGTCTCTCTCAAACTGCTCTGCTTCCTCAAGTAAAGCACCATAAGGCTCATTCAACAGCCTCTGACTGACCCAGTTCTGAATAAAGGGTTGACGACTCAAGGCATCAGCTACTACGTTCTTACTGCCTGGTATGTACTTGATGCTAAACCGGTAGGGTGCCAATTTGGAAACCATCTCTGCTCACACGCGTCGAGTTTAGGCTTCTCATGGCCTTTCAGCCAGTGGCTGAATTTGTCGCAAACGGACCACTTTAAAGCCAAAAACTCCAAGCGGTGAGCGGGATATTTGGCCTGAGCACGCGAAAGGGATTTGCTAGCAAAAGCAATCGGCCGAGCTCTAGTCTCACCCTCTGAAACCTGAGACAACACAGGGCCCAGCCCATCCATGGATGCATCGGTAGACAGAACAAACGGACGGCTAAAATCAGGATGCGACAGTACTATGGAATTCATCAGAGCGGCTTTTAGCTGCTGGAAAGCACTACTGTGCTCCTCCTTCCAGTCGCCAGGACTCAACTTTCTGAATGCAGCAGCGCCCTTCCTCAAAGGCTTCTTGCCCCTTGTTGCAGCTGTCAAAGCAAACAAAGGTTTTGCGATGGTGGAGCAATTTTGGATAAACCTCTGGTAGTACAAAACCATTCCTAGAAACGATTTAATCTTTCTTTGGGAGGGGGTCACCCCATCATCCATCATCAAATCACACTCCATCACCGCTCCAATAACGCTGACCTTGTCTGGGTCAGTCGCTACTCCTGAACTATCAATGACGTGGCCCAAGAACCGCACGCTCCGCTGGAGGAAATGGCACTTTTTAGGAGCTAACTTTAACCCATGCTCTCTAAACCTACAGAATACCGTCTCAAGTCTCTTGATGGCCTTGCTCTCATCTGGGGCGTACACAAGTAAGTCATCCAAATAGCAAAGCAACGTCAAGAAATTTTGATCGCCAAAGATGTTTGTCATGAAGCTGGCGGGGCTATTGCACAACCCTTGCGGTAAGCGGTTAAACTCATAAAGACCCATTGGTGTTGTGAAGGCCGTGAATTTTTTGTCATCCTCTGCCATCGCAATGTTATAAAAGCCGGAGGTAAGATCCATCGCACTAAATATTGCGTTCCCACCCCGGGCCGCCAAGCAGTCTGCTTGATGAGGTAAGGGGTGCGCATCCTTGATGGTCCGGGCATTAAGCCAGCGGTAATCAACACAAACGCGAAGGTCTCCACTTTTCTTCCATACCAGGACCTACACGATCATGCTCTCTTTCCATAAATTACGAAAAACCTCTAGTTTTGTTTTCTTCCAGCTGCGCCGCTGTTTTAAGGGCCCGGGTGTGCTCGTTGTACCACGGCGTTGGACTATTTTCTTTAATCTTCTTCAAGCGCCGGGGAGCAACTGTGTCTAAAGTGCTGGAAAAAAGAGTCAATAGTTTCTGTTGCAACATCGAGTTCCTCTAGGCTATCTGGGAT
>JAGHMJ010006280.1:235000-292500 GCA_018749465.1 Paracanthobrama guichenoti | reverse complement strand
TGAGAGAAGTGTGAGAGAAGTGTGAGAGAAGTGTGAGAGAAGTGTGTGAGGAGTGTGTGAGGAGTGTGTGAGGAATGTGTGTGAGGAGTGGAGAGAGGTGCGTGTAAGAGGAGTGTGAGAGGAGTGTGTGTGAGTTGCGTGAGAGGAGTGTGTGTGAGTTGCGTGAGGAGTGTGTGAAGAGTGTGTGAGAGGAGTGTGTGTGGAATGTGTGTGAGGAGTGGAGAGAGGTGCGTGTAAGAGGAGTGTGAGAGGAGTGTGTGTGAGTTGCGTGAGAGGAGTGTGTGTGTGAGTTGCGTGAGGAGTGTGAGAAGAGTGTGTGTGAGAGGTGTGTGTGTGAGGTGTGAGTGAGTGTGTGTGAGAGGAGTGTGTGAGGTGTGAGAAGTTAGAGAGAAGTGTGAGGAGTGTGTGTGAGGTGTGAGAGGAGTGTGAGAGAGGTGCGTGAGGAGTGTGAGGAATTTGTGAGGAGTGTATGTGAGGAGTGTATGTGAGGAGTGTATGTGAGGAGTGTGAGAGGAGTGTGTGAGAAGTGTGAGAGGAGTGTGTGAGGAGTGTGTGAGGAATGTGTGTGAGGAGTGGAGAGAGGTGCGTGTAAGAGGAGTGTGAGAGGAGTGTGTGAGAGGTGTGTGTGAGAGGAGAGTGTTTGAGAGGACTGTGAGGAGTGTGTGAGAGGAGTGTGTGTGAGAGGACTGTGTGAGGAGTGTGTGAGAGGAGTGTGAGAGGAGTGTGTGTGAGGTGTGAGAGGAGAGTGTAAGAGGAGTGTGAGAGGAGTGTGTGTGAGGTGTGAGAGGAGTGTGAGAAGAGTGTGTGTGAGGAGTGAGAGAGGAGTGGGTGTGAGGTGCGTGAGGAGTGAGAAAGGAGTGGGTGTGAGGTGCGTGAGGAGTGTGTGAAGAGTATGTGTGAGGTGCGTGAGGAGTGTGTGTGAGTGAGAGAGGTGTGTGTGAGTGTGAGTGAGTGAGTGTGTGAAGAGTGTGTGTGAAGAGTGTGTGAGAGGAGTGTGTGAGGAGTGTGTGAGAGGAGGTGTGTGAGAGTGTGAGAGAAGTTAGAGAGAAGTGTGAGGAGTGTGTGTGAGGTGTGAGAGGAGTGTGAGAGAGGTGCGTGAGGAGTGTGAGAGCAGGGTGTGAGAGGAGTGTGAGAGGAGTGTGTTTGAGGAGTGTGAGAGGAGTGTGAGAGGAGTGTGAGAGGAGTGTGAGAGGAGTGTGAGAGGAGTGTGTGAGAGGTGTGTGAGGAGGTGTGAGGAGTGTGTGTGGGAGTGTGTGTGAGGAGTGTGTGAGGTGCATGAGGAGTGTGAGAGGAGTGTGTGTGAAGAGTGTGTGAAGAGTGTGTGTGTGAGAGGAGTGTGTGTGTGAGAGGAGTGTGTGTGTGAGAGGAGTGTCACCTGCATGACGGAGCCGGACAGGATGATGTGAGTACACAGCGGGCTCTGGAGTGTGAGGAGTGTGTGTGAGGTGCATGAGGAGTGTGTGAGGAGTGTGAGAGGAGTGTGTGAGGAGTGTGCGTGAGAGGAGTGTGTGAGGAGTGTGTGAGGGGAGTGTGTGTGAGAGGAGTGTGTGTGAGAGGAGTGTGTGTGTGAGAGGAGTGTCACCTGCATGACGGAGCCGGACAGGATGATGTGAGTACACAGCGGGCTCTGGAGTGTGAGGAGTGTGTGTGAAGTGCATGAGGAGTGTGTGAGGAGTGTGAGAGGAGTGTGTGTGAGGTGTGAGAGGAGTGTGCGTGAGAGGAGTGTGTGAGGAGTGTGTGTGAGGGGAGTGTGTGTGAGAGGAGTGTGTGTGAGAGGAGTGTGTGTGAGAGGGTGTGTGTGAGGAGTGTGAGGAGGAGTGAGAGAGAGGAGTGTGAGAGAGGAGTGTGAGAGAGGAGTGTGAGAGGAGTGTGTGAGAGGAGTGTGTGAGAGGAGTGTGTGAGAGGAGTGTGTGAGAGGAGTGTCACCTGCATGACGGAGCCGGACAGGATGATGTGAGCACACAGCGGGCTCTGCGGGTCGAAGCCGTGGCTCTTACAGTAGTGCGTCTGAGCCAAAGACACAGAGAGAGACGCCTGCGGATTCACCTGACACACACACACACACACACACACTTCATAAGTTCTGCTGAATGCTGATAAACTCCTGCTGACTCACGCTGACATGTTCATGCAGAGATGGTGTGTGTGTGTGTGTGTGTGAAAGAGAGAGAGAGAGAGAGAAAGAGAGAGAGAGAGAGAGAGAGAGAGAGAGAGAGAGAGAGAGAGAGAGAGAGAGAGAGAGAGAGAGAGAGAGAGAGAGAGAGAGAGAGAGAGAGAGAGAGAGAGAGAGAGAGAGAGAGAGAGAGAGAGAGAGAGAGAGAGAGAGAGAGAGAGAGAGAGAGAGAGAGAGAGAGAGAGAGAGAGAGAGAGAGACAGAGAGAGAGAGAGAGAGAGAGAGAGAGAGTGAGAGTGAGTGTGAGTGTGAGTGTGTGTGTGTGTGTGTGTGTGTGTGTGTGTGAGTGTGTGAGTGTGTGTACCTGCAGGTCCTGCACGGAGATCTCCAGGTGTGTCAGGTACATGTACGGGGTTCCGGTTCCGTTGCCCGCGGGCCCGTCGCTGATGGAGAAGGCGTTGGAGAACGGCTGGCCTCTCACGGGCTCATGAGTGGAGATCGTCGCCATCGAAGCCCAGTCGCACTTATGAACCACGAACCGAGCCATCCGAGCCACCTCCTCATGCGGCGGAACCGAGTCCGGCCGCGGGTCATCGCGAGCGCGCACGAGCGCCAGAAACACCGTGAGCACGAGCAGCGCGCGATACATGACTGACCGCTGCGACCGACACACGAACACTAATGATTCATATGACCAGAGAGTCACTGTAAGCATCGAACACTAATGATTCATATGACCAGAGAGTCACTGTAAGCATCGAACACTAATGATTCATATGACCAGAGAGTCACTGTAAGCATTGAACACTAATGATTCATATGACCAGAGAGTCACTGTAAGCATCGAACACTGATTCATATGACCAGAGAGTCACTGTAAGCATCGAACACTAATGATTCATATGACCAGAGAGTCACTGTAAGCATCGAACACTAATGATTCATATGACCAGAGAGTCACTGTAAGCATCGAACACTAATGATTCATATGATCTGATCACAAACACCGATCACGATTCATTACGATCAAACGAGTGAACGCCACAACAAATGGTCACATGATCAAAACAGTCATGTGACCACAACAGAACACGTGCTTACAGAGCAAACATGACTCCACCTGATTTAACTCATATTCATATTTTAATATCTCACTAAAACTGCTCAATGTTAAAGCATATTAAGGCATTATAAAACATGAAAATGCAATACAAATTAATGTCTTACACTTGACTTCATAAGAAATGTTTAACAAAAAAAATATAATACACCAAATTCATGATACTGTAATCAATATTGTCATAAGCAATTCTAATTAAACAAGCTTAATATAAGTGAATATCTTTTTTAAATGAGTGCATTCTGCAGTTTATTTGAGTTAAAGTTAAGAAAGTGTAGAAAGACTCTAATTGCACAGCTGATTGGCCAGCAGGCTTTAATGAGCACAGCTGATTGGCCAGCAGGCTTTAATGAGCACAGGTTAAGGGCAATCAGTGCCATTGAGCTCCAGAATAAAGAGAGACTCTCAGGTGTGAACAAACAGTCGCTCTGCATATTCCAGCTTTGAGCTTAACAGGTCAGGTTATGGTGTTTCTGTCTTAAGACTTTATTCATGTAATAGTTGCTGAACTCATTTGCACTTTGACTGCTTGTAAGTAAATCCTGTCTTCAGGTCGATCAGTGTTTTAGATCAGGCTTGTTCAGATGAACCGATACGTCACCTGCTCTTCTTTTGCTCAAACTTCTAACCGAGAGCATTTCTGTCCTAACCTTCAGTGATCTTATGATCTAGACTACTTGTGCCTCTCTGGTACTTGATCAGAATCCGTTCCAGATCAATAATGCTCGGATGGTTCGTCTCTTGTTCCAGATCTCCTCATCATGTCCGGCCGCGGTAAGAAGCTCGTCGCTGAGGCGAAAGCCAAGACGTCCGTGTCGCGCTCCACCCGCGCAGGCCTTCAGTTCCCGGTGGGCCGCATCGCGCGCCTCCTGCGGAAGGGAAACTACGCGGCGCGCATCGGCTCCGGAGCGGCGGTGTATCTGACGGCGGTCATCGAGTACCTGTGCGCGGAGGTGCTGGAGCTGGCGGGCAACGCGAGCCGCGACAACAAGAAGCTCCGCATCGCGCCGCGACACATCCAGCTGGCGGTGCGGAACGACGAGGAGCTGAACACGCTGCTGGGCGGCGTCACGATCTCTGAGGGCGGCGTGCTGCCCAACATCCAGGCGCAGCTGCTGCCCAAAAAGACCAAAGCAGCCCGAGACCCGAACACCAGCAAAGAGGCGCAGTCGCAGGACTTCTGACCGCTCGCGCATGCGCATGTTTTTAGCACTTTCATGTCAATGGTATTAATAAAACTTTAGTTAGTATTTTAATATCTGGTTGTTTTTAATACGTCAGTCTTCTAAAGCCTGTAATATTGATTGAGCTGAAAGACTGCCTTCTGTAGAGGTTTATAGATGGATGAACTCTTGCAGCAGTTATTTAAACCAAATTGGTTCAATGATTAACTGACTATTGGCTCTCCACAAGTTGAATCCGTTCAATGAATTGACTTTAAAGCTGCTCTTCCAGGAGTTTAATTGAGCTTTACAACATTACATTTCACTGCCGGTTGTATATTCTGTATATAACTGTGTATGTGACAAATAAAACTCTTGAATCTTGAATTACCAGTTATCTTAACTGAATCACCACAGAGTGACACCTAAAGTCTATTGTGACGCTTCACAGTGGTTTGACGTTTCATATTTGAAATTTACAACACTGACGCTATTGAACTGAATTTGTCTCTAAACTTTACAACACTGACGCTATTGAACTGAATTTGTCTGATAAACTTTACAACACTGACACTATTGAACTGAATTTGTCTGAAACTTTACAACACTGCTATTGAACTGAATTTGTCTGATAAACTTTACAACACTGACACTATTGAACTAATTTGTCTGAAACTTTACAACACTGAACTGAATTTGTCTGAAACTTTACAACACTGACGCTATTGAACTGAATTTGTCTGATAAACTTTACAACACTGACGCTATTGAACTGAATTTGTCTGATAAACTTTACAACACTGACGCTATTGAACTGAATTTGTCTGATAAACTTTACAACACTGGACGCTATTGAACTGAATTTGTCTGAAACTTTACAACACTGACGCTATTGAACTGAATTTGTCTGAACTTTACAACACTGACGCTATTGAACTGAATTTGTCTCTGATAAACTTTACAACACTGACGCTATTGAACTGAATTTGTCTCATCTGATAAACTTTACAACACTGACGCTATTGAACTGAATTTGTCTCTAAACTTTACAACACTGACACTATTGAACTGAATTTGTCTCTGATAAACTTTACAACACTGGACGCTATTGAACTGAATTTGTCTCATCTGATAAACTTTACAACACTGACGCTATTGAACTGAATTTGTCATCTGATAAACTTTACAACACTGACACTATTGAACTGAATTTGTCTCTGATAAACTTTACAACACTGACGCTATTGAACTGAATTTGTCTCTGATAAACTTTACAACACTGACGCTATTGAACTGAATTTGTCTCTAAACTTTACAACACTGACACTATTGAACTGAATTTGTCTCTGATAAACTTTACAACACTGACACTATTGAACTGAATTTGTCTGATAAACTTTACAACACTGACGCTATTGAACTGAATTTGTCTCTAAACTTTACAACACTGACACTATTGAACTGAATTTGTCTCTGATAAACTTTACAACACTGACACTATTGAACTGAATTTGTCTGATAAACTTTACAACACTGACACTATTGAACTGAATTTGTCTGATAAACTTTACAACACTGACGCTATTGAACTGAATTTGTCTCTAAACTTTACAACACTGACGCTATTGAACTGAACTGAATTTGTCTGATAAACTTTACAACACTGACGCTATTGAACTGAATTTGTCTCTGATAAACTTTACAACACTGACGCTATTGAACTGAATTTGTCTCTAAACTTTACAACACTGACACTATTGAACTGAATTTGTCTCTGATAAACTTTACAACACTGACACTATTGAACTGAATTTGTCTCTGATAAACTTTACAACACTGACGCTATTGAACTGAATTTGTCTGATAAACTTTACAACACTGACGCTATTGAACTGAATTGAATTTGTCTGATAAACTTTACAACACTGACGCTATTGAACTGAATTGAATTTGTCTGATAAACTTTACAACACTGACACTATTGAACTGAATTGAATTTGTCTGATAAACTTTACAACACTGACACTATTGAACTGAATTGAATTTGTCTGATAAACTTTACAACACTGACGCTATTGAACTGAATTGAATTTGTCTGATAAACTTTACAACACTGACACTATTGAACTGAATTGAATTTGTCTGATAAACTTTACAACACTGACGCTATTGAACTGAATTTGTCTCTGATAAACTTTACAACACTGACGCTATTGAACTGAATTTGTCTGATAAACTTTACAACACTGACACTATTGAACTGAATTTGTCTGATAAACTTTACAACACTGACACTATTGAACTGAATTTGTCTCTGATAAACTTTACAACACTGACGCTATTGAACTGAATTTGTCTCTGATAAACTTTACAACACTGACACTATTGAACTGAATTTGTCTGATAAACTTTACAACACTGACACTATTGAACTGAATTTGTCTCTGATAAACTTTACAACACTGACGCTATTGAACTGAATTTGTCTCTGATAAACTTTACAACACTGACACTATTGAACTGAATTTGTCTGATAAACTTTACAACACTGACACTATTGAACTGAATTTGTCTCTGATAAACTTTACAACACTGACACTATTGAACTGAATTGAATTTGTCTGATAAACTTTACAACACTGACGCTATTGAACTGAATTGAATTTGTCTGATAAACTTTACAACACTGACGCTATTGAACTGAATTTGTCTGATAAACTTTACAACACTGACACTATTGAACTGAATTGAATTTGTCTGATAAACTTTACAACACTGACGCTATTGAACTGAATTTGTCTGATAAACTTTACAACACTGACGCTATTGAACTGAATTGAATTTGTCTGATAAACTTTACAACACTGACGCTATTGAACTGAATTGAATTTGTCTGATAAACTTTACAACACTGACGCTATTGAACTGAATTGAATTTGTCTCTGATAAACTTTACAACACTGACGCTATTGAACTGAATTGAATTTGTCTCTGATAAACTTTACAACACTGACGCTATTGAACTGAATTTGTCTCTGATAAACTTTACAACACTGACGCTATTGAACTGAATTTGTCTCTGATAAACTTTACAACACTGATGCTATTGAACTGAATTTGTCTCTGATAAACTTTACAACACTGACACTATTGAACTGAATTGAATTTGTCTGATAAACTTTACAACACTGACGCTATTGAACTGAATTGAATTTGTCTGATAAACTTTACAACACTGACACTATTGAACTGAATTGAATTTGTCTGATAAACTTTACAACACTGACACTATTGAACTGAATTGAATTTGTCTGATAAACTTTACAACACTGACGCTATTGAACTGAATTTGTCTCTGATAAACTTTACAACACTGACACTATTGAACTGAATTTGTCTCTGATAAACTTTACAACACTGACGCTATTGAACTGAATTTGTCTGATAAACTTTACAACACTGACGCTATTGAACTGAATTTGTCTCTGATAAACTTTTTACAACACTATTGAACTGGATTGAATTTGTCTAAATTGAGCTATTGACTGAATTTGTCTGATAAACTTTACAACACTGACACTATTGAACTGAATTGAATTTGTCTGATAAAACTTTACAACACTGATTTGTCTATTGAACTGAATTGAACTGAATTTGTCTGATAAACTTTACAACACTGACGCTATTGAACTGAATTTGTCTCTGATAAACTTTACAACACTGACACTATTGAACTGAATTTGTCTGATAAACTTTACAACACTGACGCTATTGAACTGAATTTTTCTCTGATAAACTTTACAACACTGAAACTATTGAACTGAATTGAATTTGTCTGATAAACTTTACAACACTGACGCTATTGAACTGAATTGAATTTGTCTGATAAACTTTACAACACTGACGCTATTGAACTGAATTTGTCTGATAAACTTTACAACACTGACGCTATTGAACTGAATTGAATTTGTCTGATAAACTTTACAACACTGACGCTATTGAACTGAATTGAATTTGTCTGATAAACTTTTTTACAACACTGACGCTATTGAACTGAATTTGTCTCTGATAAACTTTACAACACTGACGCTATTGAACTGAATTTGTCTCTGATAAACTTTTTACAACACTGACGCTGAACTGAATTGAATTTGTCTGATAAACTTTACAACACTGAAGCTATTGAACTGAATTTGTCTCTGATAAACTTTACAACACTGACACTATTGAACTGAATTTGTCATGTGACCACAATAGAACACGTGCTTACAGAGCAAACATGACTCCACCTGATTTAACTCATATTCATATTTTAATATCTCACTAAAACTGCTCAATGTTAAAGCATATTAAGGCATTATAAAACATGAAAATGCAATACAAATTAATGTCTTACACTTGACTTCATAAGAAATGTTTAACAAAAAAAATATAATACACCAAATTCATGATACTGTAATCAATATTGTCATAAGCAATTCTAATTAAACAAGCTTAATATAAGTGAATATCTTTTTTAAATGAGTGCATTCTGCAGTTTATTTGAGTTAAAGTGTAGAAAGAAAGTGTGGCCAGCAGAAAGACAGCTGATTGGCCAGCAGCTGAATGAGCCAGCTGAGGCTTTAATGAGCACAGCTGATTGGCCAGCAGGCTTTAATGAGCACAGCTGATTGGCCAGCAGGCTTTAATGAGCACAGCTGATTGGCCAGCAGGCTTTAATGAGCACAGGTTAAGGGCAATCAGTGCCATTGAGCTCCAGAATAAAGAGAGACTCTCAGGTGTGAACAGTCGCTCTGCATATTCCAGCTTTGAGCTTAACAGGTCAGGTTATGGTGTTTCTGTCTTAAGACTTTATTCATGTAATAGTTGCTGAACTCATTTGCACTTTGACTGCTTGTAAGTAAATCCTGTCTTCAGGTCGATCAGTGTTTTAGATCAGGCTTGTTCAGATGAACCGATACGTCACCTGCTCTTCTTTTGCTCAAACTTCTAACCGAGAGCATTTCTGTCCTAACCTTCAGTGATCTTATGATCTAGACTACTTGTGCCTCTCTGGTACTTGATCAGAATCCGTTCCAGATCAATAATGCTCGGATGGTTCGTCTCTTGTTCCAGATCTCCTCATCATGTCCGCCGCGTAAGAAGCTCGTCGCTGAGGCGAAAGCCAAGACGTCCGTGTCGCGCTCCACCCGCGCAGGCCTTCAGTTCCCGGTGGGCCGCATCGCGCGCCTCCTGCGGAAGGAAACTATTGCGCGCATCGGCTCCGAGCGGCGGTGTATCTGACGGCGGTCATCGAGTACCTGTGCGCGGAGGTGCTGGAGCTGGCGGGCAACGCGAGCCGCGACAACAAGAAGCTCCGCATCGCGCCGCGACACATCCAGCTGGCGGTGCGGAACGACGAGGAGCTGAACACGCTGCTGGGCGGCGTCACGATCTCTGAGGGCGGCGTGCTGCCCAACATCCAGCGCAGCTGCTGCCCAAAAGACCAAAGCAGCCCGAGACCCGAACACCAGCAAAGAGGCGCAGTCGCAGGACTTCTGACCGCATCGCGCATGCGCATGTTTTTAGCACTTTCATGTCAATGGTATTAATAAAACTTTAGTTAGTATTTTAATATCTGGTTGTTTTTAATACGTCAGTCTTCTAAAGCCTGTAATATTGATTGAGCTGAAAGACTGCCTTCTGTAGAGGTTTATAGATGGATGAACTCTTGCAGCAGTTATTTAAACCAAATTGGTTCAATGATTAACTGACTATTGGCTCTCCACAAGTTGAATCCGTTCAATGAATTGACTTTAAAGCTGCTCTTCCAGGAGTTTAATTGAGCTTTACAACATTACATTTCACTGCCGGTTGTATATTCTGTATATAACTGTGTATGTGACAAATAAAACTCTTGAATCTTGAATTACCAGTTATCTTAACTGAATCACCACAGAGTGACACCTAAAGTCTATTGTGACGCTTCACAGTGGTTTGACGTTTCATATTTGAAATTTACAACACTGACGCTATTGAACTGAATTTGTCTGATAAACTTTACAACACTGACGCTATTGAACTGAATTTGTCTGATAAACTTTACAACACTGACACTATTGAACTGAATTTGTCTGATAAACTTTACAACACTGACACTATTGAACTGAATTTGTCTGATAAACTTTACAACACTGACGCTATTGAACTGAATTTGTCTCTAAACTTTACAACACTGACGCTATTGAACTGAACTGAATTTGTCTGATAAACTTTACAACACTGACGCTATTGAACTGAATTTGTCTCTAAACTTTACAACACTGACGCTATTGAACTGAATTTGTCTCTAAACTTTACAACACTGACACTATTGAACTGAATTTGTCTCTAAACTTTACAACACTGACACTATTGAACTGAATTTGTCTCTGATAAACTTTACAACACTGACGCTATTGAACTGAATTTGTCTGATAAACTTTACAACACTGACGCTATTGAACTGAATTTGTCTGATAAACTTTACAACACTGACACTATTGAACTGAATTTGTCTGAAACTTTACAACACTGACGCTATTGAACTGAACTGAATTTGTCTGATAAACTTTACAACACTGACGCTATTGAACTGAATTGAATTTGTCTGATAAACTTTACAACACTGACACTATTGAACTGAATTTGTCTGATAAACTTTACAACACTGACACTATTGAACTGAATTTGTCTGATAAACTTTACAACACTGACGCTATTGAACTGAATTTGTCTGATAAACTTTACAACACTGACGCTATTACTGAACTGAATTTGTCTGATAAACTTTACAACACTGACGCTATTGAACTGAATTTGTCTCTGATAAACTTTACAACACTGACGCTATTGAACTGAATTTGTCTGATAAACTTTACAACACTGACACTATTGAACTGAATTTGTCTGATAAACTTTACAACACTGACACTATTGAACTGAATTTGTCTCTGATAAACTTTACAACACTGACGCTATTGAACTGAATTTGTCTCTAAACTTTACAACACTGACACGCTATTGAACTGAATTTGTCTGATAAACTTTACAACACTGACACTATTGAACTGAATTTGTCTGATAAACTTTACAACACTGACGCTATTGAACTGAATTTGTCTGATAAACTTTACAACACTGACACTATTGAACTGAATTTGTCTGATAAACTTTACAACACTGACGCTATTGAACTGAATTTGTCTGATAAACTTTACAACACTGACGCTATTGAACTGAATTTGTCTGATAAACTTTACAACACTGACGCTATTGAACTGAATTTGTCTGATAAACTTTACAACACTGACGCTATTGAACTGAATTTGTCTGATAAACTTTACAACACTGACACTATTGAACTGAATTTGTCTGATAAACTTTACAACACTGACGCTATTGAACTGAATTTGTCTGATAAACTTTACAACACTGACGCTATTGAACTGAATTTGTCTGATAAACTTTACAACACTGACACTATTGAACTGAATTTGTCTCTGATAAACTTTACAACACTGACGCTATTGAACTGAATTTGTCTCTGATAAACTTTACAACACTGACGCTATTGAACTGAATTTGTCTGATAAACTTTACAACACTGACACTATTGAACTGAATTTGTCTCTGATAAACTTTACAACACTGACGCTATTGAACTGAATTTGTGTCTGATAAACTTTACAACACTGACGCTATTGAACTGAATTTGTCTCTGATAAACTTTACAACACTGACACTATTGAACTGAATTTGTCTCTGATAAACTTTACAACACTGACGCTATTGAACTGAATTTGTCTGATAAACTTTACAACACTGACGCTATTGAACTGAATTTGTCTGATAAACTTTACAACACTGACACTATTGAACTGAATTTGTCTCTGATAAACTTTACAACACTGACACTATTGAACTGAATTTGTCTGATAAACTTTACAACACTGACGCTATTGAACTGAATTTGTCTGATAAACTTTACAACACTGACACTATTGAACTGAATTTGTCTCTGATAAAACTTTACAACACTGACACTATTGAACTGAATTTGTCTGATAAACTTTACAACACTGACACTATTGAACTGAATTTGTCTCTGATAAACTTTACAACACTGACACTATTGAACTGAATTTGTCTGATAAACTTTACAACACTGACGCTATTGAACTGAATTTGTCTGATAAACTTTACAACACTGACGCTATTGAACTGAATTTGTCTGATAAACTTTACAACACTGACACTATTGAACTGAATTTGTCTGAAACTTTACAACACTGACGCTATTGAACTGAATTTGTCTGATAAACTTTACAACACTGACGCTATTGAACTGAATTTGTCTCTGATAAACTTTACAACACTGACGCTATTGAACTGAATTTGTCTTGTCTGATAAACTTTACAACACTGACACTATTGAACTGAATTTGTGTCTGATAAACTTTACAACACTGACGCTATTGAACTGAATTTGTCTGATAAACTTTACAACACTGACGCTATTGAACTGAATTTGTCTGATAAACTTTACAACACTGACACTATTGAACTGAATTTGTCTCTGATAAACTTTACAACACTGACGCTATTGAACTGAATTTGTCTGATAAACTTTACAACACTGACGCTATTGAACTGAATTTGTCTGATAAACTTTACAACACTGACACTATTGAACTGAATTTGTCTCTGATAAACTTTACAACACTGACACTATTGAACTGAATTTGTCTGATAAACTTTACAACACTGACGCTATTGAACTGAATTTGTCTGATAAACTTTACAACACTGACACTATTGAACTGAATTTGTCTCTGATAAACTTTACAACACTGACACTATTGAACTGAATTTGTCTGATAAACTTTACAACACTGACGCTATTGAACTGAATTTGTCTGATAAACTTTACAACACTGACGCTATTGAACTGAATTTGTCTCTAACTTTACAACACTGACGCTATTGAACTGAATTGAATTTGTCTGATAAACTTTACAACACTGACGCTATTGAACTGAATTTGTCTCTGATAAACTTTACAACACTGACGCTATTGAACTGAATTTGTCTGATAAACTTTACAACACTGACACTATTGAACTGAATTTTGTCTGATAAACTTTACTTTACAACACTATTGACTGAATTTGTCTCTGATAAACTTTACTGAATTATGTCTGGAATTTGTCTAAACTTTACAACACTGACGCTATTGAACTGAATTTGTCTGATAAACTTTACAACACTGACGCTATTGAACTGGAATTTGTCTGATAAACTTTACAACACTGACACTATTGAACTGAATTGAATTTGTCTGATAAACTTTACAACACTGACACTATTGAACTGAATTTGTCTGATAAACTTTACAACACTGACGCTATTGAACTGAATTGAATTTGTCTGATAAACTTTACAACACTGACACTATTGAAACTGAATTTGTCTGATAAACTTTACAACACTGACGCTATTGAACTGAATTTGTGTCTGATAAACTTTACAACACTGACGCTATTGAACTGAATTTGTCTGATAAACTTTACAACACTGACACTATTGAACTGAATTTGTCTGATAAACTTTACAACACTGACACTATTGAACTGAATTTGTCTCTGATAAACTTTACAACACTGACGCTATTGAACTGAATTTGTCTCTGATAAACTTTACAACACTGACTGACGCTATTGAACTGAATTTGTCTGATAAACTTTACAACACTGACACTATTGAACTGAATTTGTCTCTGATAAACTTTACAACACTGACGCTATTGAACTGAATTTGTCTCTGATAAACTTTACAACACTGACACTATTGAACTGAATTTGTCTGATAAACTTTACAACACTGACACTATTGAACTGAATTTGTCTCTGATAAACTTTACAACACTGACACTATTGAACTGAATTTGTCTGATAAACTTTACAACACTGACGCTATTGAACTGAATTTGTGTCTGATAAACTTTACAACACTGACGCTATTGAACTGAATTTGTCTGATAAACTTTACAACACTGACGCTATTGAACTGAATTTGTCTGATAAACTTTACAACACTGACACTATTGAACTGAATTTGTCTGATAAACTTTACAACACTGACACTATTGAACTGAATTTGTCTGATAAACTTTACAACACTGACACTATTGAACTGAATTTGTCTGATAAACTTTACAACACTGACGCTATTGAACTGAATTTGTCTGATAAACTTTACAACACTGACACTATTGAACTGGATTTGTCTCTCTAAACTTTACAACACTGACACTATTGAACTGAATTTGTCTGATAAACTTTACAACACTGACGCTATTGAACTGAATTTGTCTGATAAACTTTACAACACTGACGCTATTGAACTGAATTTGTCTCTGATAAACTTTACAACACTGACGCTATTGAACTGAATTTGTCTGATAAACTTTACAACACTGACGCTATTGAACTGAATTTGTCTCTGATAAACTTTACAACACTGACGCTATTGAACTGAATTTGTCTGATAAACTTTACAACACTGACACTATTGAACTGAATTTGTCTGATAAACTTTACAACACTGACGCTATTGAACTGAATTTTTGTCTGAACTTTACAACACTGACACTATTGAACTGAATTTGTCTGATAAACTTTACAACACTGACGCTATTGAACTGAATTTGTCTCTGATAAACTTTACAACACTGACGCTATTGAACTGAATTTGTCTCTGATAAACTTTACAACACTGACACTATTGAACTGAATTTGTCTGATAAACTTTACAACACTGACGCTATTGAACTGAATTTGTCTGATAAACTTTACAACACTGACACTATTGAACTGAATTTGTCTGATAAACTTTACAACACTGACGCTATTGAACTGAATTTGTCTGATAAACTTTACAACACTGACACTATTGAACTGAATTTGTCTGATAAACTTTACAACACTGACGCTATTGAACTGAATTTGTCTGATAAACTTTACAACACTGACACTATTGAACTGAATTTGTCTGATAAATTTGTCTGATAAACTTACAACACTGACACTATTGAATTGAACTGAATTTGTCTGATAAACTTTACAACACTGACACTATTGAACTGAATTTGTCTGATAAACTTTACAACACTGACACTATTGAACTGAAATTTGTCTGATAAACTTTACAACAACACTGACTTTACAACACTGACACTATTGAACTGAATTTGTCTGATAAACTTTACAACACTGACGCTATTGAACTGAATTTGTCTGATAAACTTTACAACACTGACGCTATTGAACTGAATTTGTCTGATAAACTTTACAACACTGACGCTATTGAACTGAATTTGTCTGATAAACTTTACAACACTGACACTATTGAACTGAATTTGTCTCTGATAAACTTTACAACACTGACGCTATTGAACTGAATTGAATTTGTCTGATAAACTTTACAACACTGACGCTATTGAACTGGATTGAATTTGTCTGATAAACTTTACAACACTGACGCTATTGAACTGAATTTTTGTCTGATAAACTTTACAACACTGACGCTATTGAACTGAATTTGTCTCTGATAAACTTTACAACACTGACGCTATTGAACTGAATTTGTCTGATAAACTTTACAACACTGACGCTATTGAACTGAATTGAATTTGTCTGATAAACTTTACAACACTGACGCTATTGAACTGAATTGAATTTGTCTGATAAACTTTACAACACTGACACTATTGAACTGAATTTGTCTCTGATAAACTTTACAACACTGACGCTATTGAACTGAATTTGTCTGATAAACTTTACAACACTGACGCTATTGAACTGAATTTGTCTGATAAACTTTACAACACTGACGCTATTGAACTGAATTGAATTTGTCTGATAAACTTTACAACACTGACACTATTGAACTGAACTGAATTTGTCTGATAAACTTTACAACACTGACGCTATTGAACTGAATTTGTCTCTGATAAACTTTACAACACTGACGCTATTGAACTGAATTTGTCTCTGATAAACTTTACAACACTGACGCTATTGAACTGAATTTGTCTCTGATAAACTTTACAACACTGACGCTATTGAACTGAATTGAATTTGTCTGATAAACTTTACAACACTGACGCTATTGAACTGAATTTGTCTCTGATAAACTTTACAACACTGACACTATTGAACTGAATTTGTCTGATAAACTTTTTTACAACACTGCTTAGCTATTGAACTGACTTTGTCTGATTTAACTCATATTCATATTTTAATATCTCATTAAAACTGCTCAATTTGTCTATTAAACATTATAAAACATGAAAATGCAATACAAACTAATGTCTTACATGACTTCTGAGAAATGTTTAACAACAAAATATAATACACCAAACTGATTGTAATCAATATTGTCATAAGCAAACTAATTAAACAAGCTTAATATAAGTGAATATCTTTTTGAAAACTTTGCATTCTGCAGTTTATTTGACTAAAGATTTGTCTGATAAACTTTACAACACTAATTGACAGCTGATTGGAGCAGAATTTAATGAGCACAGCTGATTGGCCAGCAGGCTTTAATGAGCACAGCTGATTGGTCTGCAGGCTTTAAACAGCACAGCTGATTGAACCAGATTTGTCTTTGATGAGAACAGCTGACAGCACTGGCTTTATTGAGCACTGCTGATTTGTCTGAGCAGGCTTTAACAACACTGGTTAAGGGCTATTGTGACTTGATTTCCAGAATAAAGAGAGACTTTACAACACTGCATATTCCAGCTATTGAACTTAACAGGTCAGGTTCTGTTTCTGTCTTAAGACTTTTACAACAATAGTTATTGAACTCATTTGTCTGATTGACTTTACAACATCCTGTCTTCAGGTCGATCAGTGTTTTAGATCAGGCTTGTTCAGATGAACTTTACGTCACCTGCTCTTCTTTTGCTCAAACTTCTAACGAGAGCATTTCTGTCCTAAACTTCAGTGATCTTATGATCTAGACTGAACTGCCTCTCTGTCTGATCAGAACTTTACAGATCAATAATGCTATTGGACTGGTTCGTCTCTGATCCAGATCTTTCATCACTGACGCGGTAAGAAGCTCGTTGTCTGATAAACTTTACAACACTGACGCTATTGAACTGAGGCCTTCAGTTCCCGGTCTGATCGCGCGCCTTTGCGGAACACTACACGCGCTATTGAACTGGAGCGGCGGTGTATCTGACGGCGGTCAACGAGTACCTGTATTGGACTGGAGGTGCTGGAGCTGGCGGGCAACACGAGCGCGACAACAAGAAGCTCCGATAAATCGCGCAACACGACACATCCAGCTGGCGGTGCGGAACGACGAGGAGCTGAACACGCTGCTGGGCGGCGTCACGATCTCTGAGGGCGGCGTGCTGATAAACTCTCCAACACACTGGCAGCTATTGAACCAAAAAGACCAAAGCAGCCTTTACAACACACCACTATTGAGGCTGAATTTGTCTGGACTTCTGACCACCGCGCATGAACGCAATTTGTCTTTTAGCACTTTCATGTGAATGGTATTAATAAAACTTTACAACAACGCTATCTGGACTGATTTAATACGATAAACTTCTAAACTGCCTGTAATATTGATTGTCTGATAAAAGACTGCACTTCTGTATTGAGGTTTATAGATGGATGAACTTTACTTGCAGCAGCTATTAAACCAAATTGGTTGTCTGATAAACTTTGACAACACTGACACTATTGAACTGGATTTCAATGAATTGACTTTTTACAACCAGGAGCTATTGAGCTGAATTTGTCTGATAAACTTTACAACACTGTATATTCTGTTATAACTGTGATGTGACAAATTTACAACTTGAATTACCAGTTATCTTAACTGAATCACCACAGAGTGACACCTAAAGTCTATTTGACGCTTCACAGTGGTTTGACGTTTCATATTTGAAATTTACAACACTGACGCTATTGAACTGAATTTGTCTGATAAACTTTACAACACTGACACTATTGAACTGAATTTGTCTGATAAACTTTACAACACTGACGCTATTGAACTGAATTTGTCTGATAAACTTTACAACACTGACGCTATTGAACTGAATTTGTCTGATAAACTTTACAACACTGACGCTATTGAACTGAATTTGTCTGAAACTTTACAACACTGACACTATTGAACTGAATTTGTCTGATAAACTTTACAACACTGACGCTATTGAACTGAATTTGTCTGATAAACTTTACAACACTGACGCTATTGAACTGAATTTGTCTGATAAACTTTACAACACTGACGCTATTGAACTGAATTTGTCTGATAAACTTTACAACACTGACGCTATTGAACTGAATTTGTCTGATAAACTTTACAACACTGACGCTATTGAACTGAATTTGTCTGATAAACTTTACAACACTGACGCTATTGAACTGAATTTGTCTCTGATAAACTTTACAACACTGACGCTATTGAACTGAATTTGTCTGATAAACTTTACAACACTGACACTATTGAACTGAATTTGTCTGATAAACTTTACAACACTGACACTATTGAACTGGATTTGTCTGATAAACTTTACAACACTGACGCTATTGAACTGAATTTGTCTGATAAACTTTACAACACTGACACTATTGAACTGAATTTGTCTGATAAACTTTACAACACTGACGCTATTGAACTGAATTTGTCTGATAAACTTTACAACACTGACGCTATTGAACTGAATTTGTCTGATAAACTTTACAACACTGACACTATTGAACTGAATTTGTCTGATAAACTTTACAACACTGACGCTATTGAACTGAATTTGTTGATAAACTTTACAACACTGATTGAGATTGAATTTTACAACACTGACGCTATTGAACTTTACAACACTGACGCTATTGAATTGAATTTGTCTGATAAACTTTACAACACTGACGCTATTGAACTGAATTTGTCTGATAAACTTTACAACACTGACACTATTGAACTGAATTTGTCTGATAAACTTTACAACACTGACGCTATTGAACTGAATTTGTCTGATAAACTTTACAACACTGACACTATTATTGAACTGAATTTGTCTGATAAACTTTACAACACTGACGCTATTGAACTGAAATTTGTCTGATAAACTTTACAACACTGACGCTATTGAACTGAATTTGTCTGATAAACTTTACAACACTGACGCTATTGAACTGAATTTGTCTGATAAACTTTACAACACTGACGCTATTGAACTGAATTTGTCTGATAAACTTTACAACACTGACGCTATTGAATATTGAATTTGTCTGATAAACTTTTTACAACACTGACGCTATTGAACTGAATTTTGTCTGATAAACTTTACAACACTGACACTATTGAACTGAATTTGTCTGATAAACTTTACAACACTGACGCTATTGAACTGAATTTTGTCTGATAAACTTTACAACACTATTGAACTGAATTTGTCTGATAAACTTTACAACACTGACGCTATTGAACTGAATTTGTCTGATAAACTTTACAACACTGACGCTATTGAACTGAATTTTGTCTGATAAACTTTACAACACTGACGCTATTGAACTGAATTTGTCTGATAAACTTTACAACACTGACGCTATTGAACTGAATTTGTCTGATAAACTTTACAACACTGACACTATTGAACTGAATTTGTCTGATAAACTTTACAACACTGACGCTATTGAACTGAATTTGTCTGATAAACTTTACAACACTGACGCTATTGAACTGAATTTGTCTGATAAACTTTACAACACTGACGCTATTGAACTGAATTTGTCTGATAAACTTTACAACACTGACGCTATTGAACTGAATTTGTCTGATAAACTTTACAACACTGACACTATTGAACTGAATTTGTCTGATAAACTTTACAACACTGACACTATTATTGAACTGAATTTGTCTGATAAACTTTACAACACTGACACTATTGAACTGAATTTGTCTGATAAACTTTACAACACTGACGCTATTGAACTGAATTTGTCTCTGATAAACTTTACAACACTGACGCTATTGAACTGAATTTGTCTGATAAACTTTACAACACTGACACTATTGAACTGGATTTGTCTGATAAACTTTACAACACTGACGCTATTGAACTGAATTTGTGTCTGATAAACTTTACAACACTGACGCTATTGAACTGAATGAATTTGTCTGATAAACTTTACAACACTGACGCTATTGAACTGAATTTGTCTGATAAACTTTACAACACTGTGGCTATTGAACTGAATTTGTCTGATAAACTTTACAACACTGACGCTATTGAACTGAATTTGTCTGATAAACTTTACAACACTGACGCTATTGAACTGAATTTGTCTGATAAACTTTACAACACTGACGCTATTGAACTGAATTTGTCTGATAAACTTTACAACACTGACGCTATTGAACTGAATTTGTCTCTGATAAACTTTACAACACTGACGCTATTGAACTGAATTTGTCTCTGATAAACTTTACAACACTGACTTTACAACACTGCGCTATTGAACTGAATTTGTCTGATAAACTTTACAACACTGACGCTATTGAACTGAATTTGTCTGATAAACTTTACAACACTGACACTATTGAACTGAATTTGTCTGATAAACTTTACAACACTGACACTATTGAACTGAATTTGTCTGATAAACTTTACAACACTGACGCTATTGAACTGAATTTGTCTGATAAACTTTACAACACTGACGCTATTGAACTGAATTTGTCTGATAAACTTTACAACACTGACGCTATTGAACTGAATTTTGTCTGATAAACTTTACAACACTGACGCTATTGAACTGAACTGAATTTGTCTGATAAACTTTACAACACTGACGCTATTGAACTGAATTTGTCTCTGATAAACTTTACAACACTGACGCTATTGAACTGAATTTGTCTGATAAACTTTACAACACTGACACTATTGAACTGGATTTTTGATAACTTCTCTGATAAATTTGTCTGATAAACTTTACAACACTGACACTATTGAACTGAATTTGTCTGATAAACTTTACAACACTGACGCTATTGAACTGAATTTGTCTGATAAACTTTACAACACTGACGCTATTGAACTGAATTTGTCTGATAAACTTTACAACACTGACGCTATTGAACTGAATTTGTCTGATAAACTTTACAACACTGACGCTATTATTGAACTGAATTTTGTCTGATAAACTTTACAACACTGACGCTATTGAACTGAATTTGTCTGATAAACTTTACAACACTGACGCTATTGAACTGAATTTGTCTGATAAACTTTACAACACTGACGCTATTGAACTGAATTTGTCTGATAAACTTTACAACACTGACGCTATTGAACTGAATTTCTGTCTGATAAACTTTACAACACTGACGCTATTGAACTGAATTTGTCTGATAAACTTTACAACACTGACACTATTGAACTGAATTTGTCTGATAAACTTTACAACACTGAACACTATGACTATTGAACTGAATTTGTCTGATAAACTTTACAACACTGACGCTATTGAACTGAATTTGTCTGATAAACTTTACAACACTGACACTATTGAACTGAATTTGTCTGATAAACTTTACAACACTGACGCTATTGAACTGAATTTGTCTGATAAACTTTACAACACTGACGCTATTGAACTGGAATTTGTCTGATAAACTTTACAACACTGACACTATTGAACTGAATTTGTCTGATAAACTTTACAACACTGACGCTATTGAACTGAATTTGTCTGATAAACTTTACAACACTGACGCTATTGAACTGAATTTGTCTGATAAACTTTACAACACTGACGCTATTGAACTGATTTGTCTCTGATAAACTTTACAACACTGACGCTATTGAACTGAATTTGTCTGATAAACTTTTAACACTGACGCTATTGAACTGAATTTGTCTGATAAACTTTACAACACTGACACTATTGAACTGAACTGAATTTGTCTGATAAACTTTACAACACTGACGCTATTGAACTGAATTTGTCTGATAAACTTTACAACACTGACGCTATTGAACTGAATTTGTCTGATAAACTTTACAACACTGACACTATTGAACTGAATTTGTCTTTACAACACTGACGCTATTGAACTGAATTTGTCTGATAAACTTTACAACACTGACGCTATTGAACTGAATTTGTCTGATAAACTTTACAACACTGACGCTATTGAACTGAATTTGTCTGATAAACTTTACAACACTGACGCTATTGAACTGGATTTGAATTTGTCTGATAAACTTTACAACACTGACGCTATTGAACTGAATTTGTCTGATAAACTTTACAACACTGACGCTATTGAACTGAATTTGTCTGATAAACTTTACAACACTGACACTATTGAACTGAATTTGTCTGATAAACTTTACAACACTGACGCTATTGAACTGAATTTGTCTGATAAACTTTACAACACTGACACTATTGAACTGAATTTGTCTGATAAACTTTACAACACTGACGCTATTGAACTGAATTTGTCTGATAAACTTTACAACACTGACGCTATTGAACTGAATTTGTCTGATAAACTTTACAACACTGACACTATTGAACTGAATTTGTCTGATAAACTTTACAACACTGACGCTATTGAACTGAATTTGTCTGATAAACTTTACAACACTGACGCTATTGAACTGAATTTGTCTGATAAACTTTACAACACTGACGCTATTGAACTGAATTTTGTCTGATAAACTTTACAACACTGACGCTATTGAACTGAATTTGTCTGATAAACTTTACAACACTGACGCTATTGAACTGAATTTGTCTGATAAACTTTACAACACTGACGCTATTGAACTGAATTTGTCTGATAAACTTTACAACACTACAACTTTACAACAACACTGGCTATTGAATTGAACTGAATTTGTCTGATAAACTTTACAACACTGACACTATTGAACTGAATTTGTCTGATAAACTTTACAACACTGACGCTATTGAACTGAATTTGTCTGATAAACTTTACAACACTGACACTATTGAACTGGAATTTGTCTGATAAACTTTACAACACTGACGCTATTGAACTGAATTTGTCTGATAAACTTTACAACACTGACACTATTGAACTGAATTTGTCTGATAAACTTTACAACACTGACGCTATTGAACTGAATTTGTCTGATAAACTTTACAACACTGACACTATTGAACTGAATTTGTCTGATAAACTTTACAACACTGACGCTATTGAACTGAATTTGTCTGATAAACTTTACAACACTGACACTATTGAACTGAATTTGTCTGATAAACTTTACAACACTGACGCTATTGAACTGAATTTGTCTGATAAACTTTACAACACTGACGCTATTGAACTGAATTTGTCTGATAAACTTTACAACACTGACGCTATTGAACTGAATTTGTCTGATAAACTTTACAACACTGACGCTATTGAACTGAATTTGTCTGATAAACTTTACACACACTGACTGGCTATTGAACTGAACTGATTTTGTCTGATAAACTTTACAACACTGACGCTATTGAACTGAATTTGTCTGATAAACTTTACAACACTGACGCTATTGAACTGAATTTGTGTCTGATAAACTTTACAACACTGACACTATTGAACTGAATTGAATTTGTCTGATAAACTTTACAACACTGACGCTATTGAACTGAATTTGTCTGATAAACTTTACAACACTGACACTATTGAACTGAATTTGTCTGATAAACTTTACAACACTGACGCTATTGAACTGAATTTGTCTGATAAACTTTACAACACTGACGCTATTGAACTGAATTTGTCTGATAAACTTTACAACACTGAGCGCTATTGAACTGAATTTGTCTGATAAACTTTACAACACTGACGCTATTATTGAACTGAATTTGTCTGATAAACTTTACAACACTGACACTATTGAACTGAATTTGTCTGAACTTTACAACACTGACGCTATTGAACTGAATTTGTCTCTGATAAACTTTACAACACTGACGCTATTGAACTGAATTTGTCTGATAAACTTTACAACACTGACGCTATTGAACTGAATTGAATTTGTCTGATAAACTTTACAACACTGACGCTATTGACTGAATGAATTTGTCTGATAAACTTTACAACACTGACGCTATTGAACTGAATTTGTCTGATAAACTTTACAACACTGACGCTATTGAACTGAATTTGTCTCTGATAAACTTTACAACACTGACGCTATTGAACTGAATTTGTCTCTGATAAACTTTACAACACTGACGCTATTGAACTGAATTGAATTTGTCTGATAAACTTTACAACACTGACGCTATTGAACTGAATTTGTCTGATAAACTTTACAACACTGACACTATTGAACTGAATTTGTCTGATAAACTTTACAACACTGCTTACTATTGAACTGAATTTGTCTGATTAACTTTACAACACTTAATGGCTATTGAACTGCTCAATGTTGTCTGATAAACTTTACAACACTGATGCAATACAAACTGGAATGTCTTACTTTACAACACTCATAATTGAACTGTTTAACTGAAAAACTTTACAACACTGGCTATTGAACTGTAATCAATATTTGTCTAAGCAACTTTACAAGCTTAATATAAGTGAATATCTTTTTAAATTGCATTCTGGATTTGTCTGAGTTAAACTTTACAACACTGAGACTATTGAACTGATTTGTCTGCAGGCTTTACAGCACAGCTGATTGGCCAGCAGGCTTTAATGAGCACAGCTGATTGGCCAGCAGGCTTTTGAGCACAGCTGATTGGCCAGTCTAAGGCTTTAATGAGCACAGCTGATTGGCCAGCACTGAGCACACTGATTGTCCATAAACTTTACAACACTGGTTAAGGGCTATTGAACTGCCATTTGTCTGATAAAGAGAGACTTTACAACAGATCGCTCTGCATATTCCAGCTTTGAGCTTAACAGGTCAGGTTACTTTTCTGTCTTGACTATTGAACTAAAGTTGCTGAACTCATTTGCACTGACTGCTATTGAACTGAATTTGTCTGATCAGTGTTTTACAACACTGAGATGAACCTATTGAACTGCTCTTGTTTGCTCAAACTTTTACAAGACATTTCTGGCTATTGAACTGTGATTTGTCTGATAAACTTTACAACACTCTGGTACTATTCAGACTGGATTTGTCTCAATAAACTTTACAACACTGACACTATTGAACTGATTGTCATGATGTCTTTTACAACACGCTGATAGAACTTCGCTGAGGCAACACTGACGTCTATTGAACTGAACTGCCTTTGTCTGATAAACTATTGCGGAAGGGAAACACTGACGGCTATTGAACTGGATTTGTCTGATAAACTTTTACAACACTGGCAACGCTATTGAACTGAATTTGTCTGATAAATCCACAACACTGAACGGCAGACTGAATTTGTCTCTATTCACTATTGAACTGAATTTGTCTGATAAACTTTTAGCAACACTGCTGCTATTGAACTGGATTTGTCTGCACACTGGCCTATTGACTGAATTTGTCTGATAAACTTTACAACACTGGACTATTGGACTGAATTTGAACTGTTTACAACACTTTCATGAACTCAATGTCTGAACTTTACAAAACTTTAGTTAGTATTGAATACTGGTTGTCTGATAAACTCTTCAAAACTGTAATATTGATTGAGCTGAAAGACTGTCTTCTGTAGAGGTTTATAGATGGACACTATTTGAGCTGTTATTTGTCAAATTTTTCTGATTAACTGACTATTGAACTGAATTTGTCTGATAAACTTTAATTGAAGCTATTGAACTGGATTTGTCTGAACTTTACAACACTGACAGTTATCTAACTGAACTGATTTGTCTGAACTTTTACAACACTGACGCTATTGAACTGAATTTGTCTGATAAACTTTACAACACTGACGCTATTGAACTGAATTTGTCTGATAAACTTTACAACACTGACGCTATTGAACTGAATTTGTCTGATAAACTTTACAACACTGGCGCTATTGAACTGAATTTGTCTGATAAACTTTACAACACTGACGCTATTGAACTGAATTTGTCTGATAAACTTTACAACACTGACGCTATTGAACTGAATTTGTCTCTAAACTTTACAACACTGACACTATTGAACTGAATTTTGTCTGATAAACTTTACAACACTGACACTATTGAACTGAATTTGTCTGATAAACTTTACAACACTGACACTATTGAACTATTTGTCTGATAAACTTTTACAACACTGACACTATTGAACTGAATTTGTCTGATAAACTTTACAACACTGACACTATTGAACTGAATTTGTCTGATAAACTTTACAACACTGACGCTATTGAACTGAATTTGTCTGATAAACTTTACAACACTGACACTATTGAACTGAATTTGTCTGATAAACTTTACAACACTGACACTATTGAACTGAATTTGTCTGATAAACTTTACAACACTGACACTATTGAACTGAATTTGTCTGATAAACTTTACAACACTGACACTATTGAACTGAATTTGTCTGATAAACTTTACAACACTGACACTATTGAACTGAATTTGTCTGATAAACTTTACAACACTGACGCTATTGAACTGAATTTGTCTCTGATAAACTTTACAACACTGACGCTATTGAACTGAATTTGTCTGATAAACTTTACAACACTGACGCTATTGAACTGAATTGAATTTGTCTGATAAACTTTACAACACTGACGCTATTGAACTGAATTTGTCTGATAAACTTTACAACACTGACGCTATTGAACTGAATTTGTCTGATAAACTTTACAACACTGACACTATTGAACTGAATTTGTCTGATAAACTTTACAACACTGACGCTATTGAACTGAATTTGTCTGAACTTTACAACACTGACACTATTGAACTGAATTGAATTTGTCTGATAAACTTTACAACACTGACGCTATTGAACTGAATTTGTCTGATAAACTTTACAACACTGACACTATTGAACTGAATTTGTCTGATAAACTTTACAACACTGACGCTATTGAACTGAATTTGTCTGATAAACTTTACAACACTGACGCTATTGAACTGAATTTGTCTGATAAACTTTACAACACTGACGCTATTGAACTGAATTTGTCTGATAAACTTTACAACACTGACGCTATTGAACTGAATTTGTCTGATAAACTTTACAACACTGACGCTATTGAACTGAATTTGTCTGATAAACTTTACAACACTGACGCTATTGAACTGAATTTGTCTGATAAACTTTACAACACTGACGCTATTGAACTGAATTTGTCTGATAAACTTTACAACACTGACGCTATTGAACTGAATTTGTCTGATAAACTTTACAACACTGACGCTATTGAACTGAATTTGTCTGATAAACTTTACAACACTGACGCTATTGAACTGAATTTGTCTGATAAACTTTACAACACTGACGCTATTGAACTGAATTTGTCTGATAAACTTTACAACACTGACGCTATTGAACTGGATTTGTCTCTGATAAACTTTACAACACTGACACTATTGAACTGGAATTTGTCTGATAAACTTTACAACACTGACACTATTGAACTGAATTTGTCTGATAAACTTTACAACACTGACACTATTGAACTGAATTTGTCTGATAAACTTTACAACACTGACGCTATTGAACTGAATTTGTCTGATAAACTTTTACAACACTGACGCTATTGAACTGAATTTGTCTGATAAACTTTACAACACTGACGCTATTGAACTGAATTTGTCTGATAAACTTTACAACACTGACGCTATTGAACTGAATTTTGTCTGATAAACTTTACAACACTGACGCTATTGAACTGAATTTGTCTGATAAACTTTACAACACTGACACTATTGAACTGAATTTGTCTGAACTTTACAACACTGACGCTATTGAACTGAATTTGTCTGATAAACTTTACAACACTGACACTATTGAACTGAATTGAATTTGTCTGATAAACTTTACAACACTGACGCTATTGAACTGAATTTGTCTCTGATAAACTTTACAACACTGACGCTATTGAACTGAATTTGTCTGATAAACTTTACAACACTGACACTATTGAACTGAATTTGTCTGATAAACTTTACAACACTGACGCTATTGAACTGAATTTGTCTGAACTTTACAACACTGACGCTATTGAACTGAATTGAATTTGTCTGATAAACTTTACAACACTGACGCTATTGAACTGAATTTGTCTGATAAACTTTACAACACTGACGCTATTGAACTGAATTTGTCTGATAAACTTTACAACACTGACGGCTATTGAACTGAATTTGTCTGATAAACTTTACAACACTGACGCTATTGAACTGAATTTGTCTGATAAACTTTACAACACTGACACTATTGAACTGAATTTGTCTGATAAACTTTACAACACTGACGCTAT
This sequence comes from Paracanthobrama guichenoti, assembly GCA_018749465.1. Taxonomy (NCBI): domain Eukaryota; kingdom Metazoa; phylum Chordata; class Actinopteri; order Cypriniformes; family Gobionidae; genus Paracanthobrama; species Paracanthobrama guichenoti. The sequence goes on along the minus strand of JAGHMJ010006280.1, from coordinate 263,634 downwards.
TGAACTGGAATTTGTCTGATAAACTTTACAACACTGACACTATTGAACTGAATTTGTCTGATAAACTTTACAACACTGACGCTATTGAACTGAATTTGTCTGATAAACTTTACAACACTGACGCTATTGAACTGAATTTGTCTGATAAACTTTACAACACTGACGCTATTGAACTGAATTTGTCTGATAAACTTTACAACACTGACGCTATTGAACTGGAATTTGTCTGATAAACTTTACAACACTGACGCTATTGAACTGAATTTGTCTGATAAACTTTACAACACTGACGCTATTGAACTGAATTTGTCTGATAAACTTTACAACACTGACGCTATTGAACTGAATTTGTCTGATAAACTTTACAACACTGACGCTATTGAACTGAATTTGTCTGATAAACTTTACAACACTGACGCTATTGAACTGAATTTGTCTGATAAACTTTACAACACTGACACTATTGAACTGAATTTGTCTGATAAACTTTACAACACTGACGCTATTGAACTGAATTTGTCTGATAAACTTTACAACACTGGACGCTATTGAACTGAATTTGTCTGATAAACTTTACAACACTGACGCTATTGAACTGAATTTGTCTCTGATAAACTTTACAACACTGACGCTATTGAACTGAATTTGTCTGATAAACTTTACAACACTGACACTATTGAACTGAATTTGTCTGATAAACTTTACAACACTGACGCTATTGAACTGAATTTGTCTGAACTTTACAACACTGACACTATTGAACTGAATTTGTCTGATAAACTTTACAACACTGACGGCTATTGAACTGAATTTGTCTGATAAACTTTACAACACTGACACTATTGAACTGAATTTGTCTGATAAACTTTACAACACTGACGCTATTGAACTGAATTTGTCTGATAAACTTTACAACACTGACGCTATTGAACTGGAATTTGTCTGATAAACTTTACAACACTGACGCTATTGAACTGAATTTTGTCTGATAAACTTTACAACACTGACGCTATTGAACTGAATTTTTGTCTGATAAACTTTACAACACTGACGCTATTGAACTGAATTTGTCTGATAAACTTTACAACACTGACGCTATTGAACTGAATTTGTCTGATAAACTTTACAACACTGACGCTATTGAACTGAATTTGTCTGATAAACTTTACAACACTGACGCTATTGAACTGAATTTGTCTGATAAACTTTACAACACTGACGCTATTGAACTGAATTTGTCTGATAAACTTTACAACACTGACGCTATTGAACTGAATTTGTCTGTCTGATAAACTTTACAACACTGACGCTATTGAACTGAATTTGTCTCTGATAAACTTTACAACACTGACACTATTGAACTGAATTTGTCTGATAAACTTTACAACACTGACGCTATTGAACTGAATTTGTCTGAACTTTACAACACTGACGCTATTGAACTGAATTTGTCTGATAAACTTTACAACACTGACGCTATTGAACTGAATTTGTCTCTGATAAACTTTACAACACTGACGCTATTGAACTGAATTTGTCTGATAAACTTTACAACACTGACGCTATTGAACTGAATTTGTCTGATAAACTTTACAACACTGACGCTATTGAACTGAATTTGTCTGATAAACTTTACAACACTGACGCTATTGAACTGAATTTGTCTGATAAACTTTACAACACTGACGCTATTGAACTGAATTTGTCTGATAAACTTTACAACACTGACGCTATTGAACTGAATTTGTCTGATAAACTTTACAACACTGACACTATTGAACTGGAATTTGTCTGATAAACTTTACAACACTGACGCTATTGAACTGAATTTGTCTGATAAACTTTACAACACTGACGCTATTAAAATTTGTCTGATAAACTTTACAACACTGACGCTATTGAACTGAATTTGTCTGATAAACTTTACAACACTGACGCTATTGAACTGAATTTGTCTGATAAACTTTACAACACTGACGCTATTGAACTGAATTTGTCTGATAAACTTTACAACACTGACGCTATTGAACTGAATTTGTCTGATAAACTTTACAACACTGACGCTATTGAACTGAATTTGTCTGATAAACTTGACGCAACACTGGTTGAACTGAAATTGAATTTGTCTGATAAACTTTACAACACTGACGCTATTGAACTGAATTTGTCTGATAAACTTTACAACACTGGACGCTATTGAACTGAATTTGTCTGATAAACTTTACAACACTGACGCTATTGAACTGAATTTGTCTGATAAACTTTACAACACTGACGCTATTGAACTGAATTTGTCTGAACTTTACAACTTTACAACACTGGACACTATTGAACTGAATTGAATTTGTCTGATAAACTTTACAACACTGACACTATTGAACTGAATTTGTCTGACTTTACAACACTGGCGGCTATTGAACTGAATTTGTCTGATAAACTTTACAACACTGGCTATTGAACTGAATTTGTCTGATAAACTTTACAACACTGACACTATTGAACTGAATTTGTCTGATAAACTTTACAACACTGACACTATTGAACTGAATTTGTCTGATAAACTTTTACAACACTGACGCTATTGAACTGAATTTGTCTCTGATAAACTTTACAACACTGACTATTGGACTATTGAACTGAAAACTTTGTCTGATAAACTTTACAAACACTGACACTATTGAACTGAATTTGTCTGATAAACTTTACAACACTGACGCTATTGAACTGAATTTGTCTGATAAACTTTGTCTGCTATTGAACTTAATTTGTCTGACTTTACAACATTGACGCTATTGAACTGAATTTTGTCTGATAAACTTTACAACACTGACGCTATTGAACTGAATTTGTCTGATAAACTTTACAACACTGACACTTATTGAACTGGATTTTGTCTGATAAACTTTACAACACTGACGCTATTGAACTGAATTTGTCTGATAAACTTTACAACACTGACACTATTGAACTGAATTGAATTTGTGATGATAAACTTTTACAACACTGGCTATTGAACTGGAATTTTCTGATAAACTTTACAACACTGACGCTATTGAACTGAATTTGTCTGATAAACTTTACAACACTGACGCTATTGAACTGAATTTGTCTGATAAACTTTACAACACTGACGCTATTGAACTGAATTTGTCTGATAAACTTTTACAACACTGACGCTATTGAACTGAATTTGTCTGATAAACTTTACAACACTGACGCTATTGAACTGAATTTGTCTGATAAACTTTACAACACTGACACTATTGAACTGAATTTGTCTGATAAACTTTACAACACTGACGCTATTGAACTGAATTTGTCTGATAAACTTTACAACACTGACACTATTGAACTGAATTTTGTCTGATAAACTTTACAACACTGACGCTATTGAACTGAATTTGTCTGATAAACTTTACAACACTGACACTATTGAACTGAATTTGTCTGATAAACTTTACAACACTGACGCTATTGAACTGAATTTGTCTGATAAACTTTACAACACTGACACTATTGAACTGAATTTGTCTGATAAACTTTACAACACTGACGCTATTGAACTGAATTTGTCTGATAAACTTTACAACACTGACACTATTGAACTGAATTTGTCTGATAAACTTTACAACACTGACACTATTGAACTGAATTTGTCTGATAAACTTTACAACACTGACGCTATTGAACTGAATTTGTCTGATAAACTTTACAACACTGACACTATTGAACTGAATTTGTCTGATAAACTTTACAACACTGACGCTATTGAACTGAATTTGTCTGATAAACTTTACAACACTGACACTATTGAACTGAATTTGTCTGATAAACTTTACAACACTGACGCTATTGAACTGAATTTGTCTGATAAACTTTACAACACTGACGCTATTGAACTGAATTTGTCTGATAAACTTTACAACACTGACACTATTGAACTGAATTTGTCTGATAAACTTTACAACACTGACGCTATTGAACTGAATTTGTCTGATAAACTTTACAACACTGACGCTATTGAACTGAATTTGTCTGATAAACTTTACAACACTGACACTATTGAACTGAATTTGTCTGATAAACTTTACAACACTGACGCTATTGAACTGAATTTGTCTGATAAACTTTACAACACTGACGCTATTGAACTGAATTTGTCTGATAAACTTTACAACACTGACGCTATTGAACTGAATTTGTCTGATAAACTTTACAACACTGACGCTATTGAACTGAATTTGTCTGATAAACTTTACAACACTGACGCTATTGAACTGAATTTTGTCTGATAAACTTTACAACACTGACGCTATTGAACTGAATTTGTCTGATAAACTTTACAACACTGACGCTATTGAACTGAATTTGTCTGATAAACTTTACAACACTGACACTATTGAACTGAATTTGTCTGATAAACTTTACAACACTGACGCTATTGAACTGAATTTGTCTGATAAACTTTACAACACTGACACTATTGAACTGAATTTGTCTGATAAACTTTACAACACTGACGCTATTGAACTGAATTTGTCTGATAAACTTTACAACACTGACACTATTGAACTGAATTTGTCTGATAAACTTTACAACACTGACGCTATTGAACTGAATTTGTCTGATAAACTTTACAACACTGACACTATTGAACTGAATTTGTCTGATAAACTTTACAACACTGACACTATTGAACTGAATTTGTCTGATAAACTTTACAACACTGACGCTATTGAACTGAATTTGTCTGATAAACTTTACAACACTGACGCTATTGAACTGAATTTGTCTGATAAACTTTACAACACTGACGCTATTGAACTGAATTTGTCTGATAAACTTTACAACACTGACACTATTGAACTGAATTTGTCTGATAAACTTTACAACACTGACGCTATTGAACTGAATTTGTCTGATAAACTTTACAACACTGACGCTATTGAACTGAATTTGTCTGATAAACTTTACAACACTGACGCTATTGAACTGAATTTGTCTGATAAACTTTACAACACTGACGCTATTGAACTGAATTTGTCTGATAAACTTTACAACACTGACGCTATTGAACTGAATTTGTCTGATAAACTTTACAACACTGACGCTATTGAACTGAATTGAATTTGTCTGATAAACTTTACAACACTGACGCTATTGAACTGAATTTGTCTGATAAACTTTACAACACTGACGCTATTGAACTGAATTTGTCTGATAAACTTTACAACACTGACGCTATTGAACTGAATTTGTCTGATAAACTTTACAACACTGACGCTATTGAACTGAATTTGTCTGATAAACTTTACAACACTGACGCTATTGAACTGAATTTGTCTGATAAACTTTACAACACTGACGCTATTGAACTGAATTTGTCTCTGATAAACTTTACAACACTGACGCTATTGAACTGAATTTGTCTGATAAACTTTACAACACTGACGCTATTGAACTGAATTTGTCTGATAAACTTTACAACACTGACGCTATTGAACTGAATTTGTCTGATAAACTTTACAACACTGACGCTATTGAACTGAATTTGTCTGATAAACTTTACAACACTGACGCTATTGAACTGAATTTGTTTGTCTGATAAACTTTACAACACTGACGCTATTGAACTGAATTTGTCTGATAAACTTTACAACACTGACGCTATTGAACTGAATTTGTCTGATAAACTTTACAACACTGACACTATTGAACTGAATTTGTCTGATAAACTTTACAACACTGACACTATTGAACTGAATTTGTCTGATAAACTTTACAACACTGACGCTATTGAACTGAATTTGTCTGATAAACTTTACAACACTGACACTATTGAACTGAATTTGTCTGATAAACTTTACAACACTGACGCTATTGAACTGAATTTGTCTGATAAACTTTACAACACTGACGCTATTGAACTGAATTTGTCTGATAAACTTTACAACACTGACGCTATTGAACTGAATTTGTCTGATAAACTTTACAACACTGACGCTATTGAACTGAATTTGTCTGATAAACTTTACAACACTGACGCTATTGAACTGAATTTGTCTGATAAACTTTACAACACTGACACTATTGAACTGAATTTGTCTGATAAACTTTACAACACTGACGCTATTGAACTGAATTTGTCTGATAAACTTTACAACACTGACGCTATTGAACTGAATTTGTCTGATAAACTTTACAACACTGACGCTATTGAACTGAATTTGTCTGATAAACTTTACAACACTGACGCTATTGAACTGAATTGAATTTGTCTGATAAACTTTACAACACTGACGCTATTGAACTGAATTTGTCTGATAAACTTTACAACACTGACGCTATTGAACTGAATTTGTCTGATAAACTTTACAACACTGACGCTATTGAACTGAATTTGTCTGATAAACTTTACAACACTGACGCTATTGAACTGAATTTGTCTGATAAACTTTACAACACTGACGCTATTGAACTGAATTTGTCTGATAAACTTTACAACACTGACGCTATTGAACTGAATTTGTCTGATAAACTTTACAACACTGACGCTATTGAACTGAATTTGTCTGATAAACTTTACAACACTGACGCTATTGAACTGAATTTGTCTGAACTTTACAACACTGACGCTATTGAACTGAATTTGTCTCTGATAAACTTTACAACACTGACGCTATTGAACTGAATTTGTCTGATAAACTTTACAACACTGACACTATTGAACTGAATTTGTCTGATAAACTTTACAACACTGACGCTATTGAACTGAATTTGTCTGATAAACTTTACAACACTGACGCTATTGAACTGAATTTGTCTGATAAACTTTACAACACTGACGCTATTGAACTGAATTTGTCTGATAAACTTTACAACACTGACGCTATTGAACTGAATTTGTCTGATAAACTTTACAACACTGACACTATTGAACTGAATTTGTCTGATAAACTTTACAACACTGACGCTATTGAACTGAATTTGTCTGATAAACTTTACAACACTGACGCTATTGAACTGAATTTGTCTGATAAACTTTACAACACTGACGCTATTGAACTGAATTTGTCTGATAAACTTTACAACACTGACGCTATTGAACTGAATTTGTCTGATAAACTTTACAACACTGACGCTATTGAACTGAATTTGTCTGATAAACTTTACAACACTGACGCTATTGAACTGAATTTGTCTGATAAACTTTACAACACTGACGCTATTGAACTGAATTTGTCTGATAAACTTTACAACACTGACACTATTGAACTGAATTTGTCTGATAAACTTTACAACACTGACGCTATTGAACTGAATTTGTCTGATAAACTTTACAACACTGACGCTATTGAACTGAATTTGTCTGATAAACTTTACAACACTGACACGTTATTGAACTGAATTTGTCTGATAAACTTTACAACACTGACGCTATTGAACTGAATTTGTCTGATAAACTTTACAACACTGACACTATTGAACTGAATTTGTCTGATAAACTTTACAACACTGACGCTATTGAACTGAATTTGTCTGATAAACTTTACAACACTGACGCTATTGAACTGAATTTGTCTGATAAACTTTACAACACTGACGCTATTATTGAACTGAATTTGTCTGATAAACTTTACAACACTGACGCTATTGAACTGAATGAATTTCTGAACTTTACAACACTGACGCTATTGAACTGAATTTGTCTGATAAACTTTACAACACTGACACTATTGAACTGAATTTGTCTGATAAACTTTACAACACTGACGCTATTGAACTGAATTTGTCTGATAAACTTTACAACACTGACGCTATTGAACTGAATTTTGTCTGATAAACTTTACAACACTGACGCTATTGAACTGAATTTGTCTGATAAACTTTTACAACACTGACGCTATTGAACTGAATTTGTCTGATAAACTTTACAACACTGACACTATTGAACTGAATTTGTCTGATAAACTTTACAACACTGACGCTATTGAACTGAATTTGTCTGATAAACTTTACAACACTGACGCTATTGAACTGAATTTTTGTCTGATAAACTTTACAACACTGACGCTATTGAACTGAATTTGTCTGATAAACTTTACAACACTGACGCTATTGAACTGAATTTGTCTGATAAACTTTACAACACTGACGCTATTGAACTGAATTTGTCTGATAAACTTTACAACACTGACGCTATTGAACTGAATTTGTCTGATAAACTTTACAACACTGACGCTATTGAACTGAATTTGTCTGATAAACTTTACAACACTGACGCTATTGAACTGAATTTGTGTCTGATAAACTTTACAACACTGACGCTATTGAACTGAATTTGTCTGATAAACTTTACAACACTGACGCTATTGAACTGAATTTGTCTGATAAACTTTACAACACTGACGCTATTGAACTGAATTTGTCTGATAAACTTTACAACACTGACGCTATTGAACTGAACTGAAATTGTGTCTGATAAACTTTACAACACTGACGCTATTGAACTGAATTTGTCTGATAAACTTTACAACACTGACGCTATTGAACTGAATTTGTCTGATAAACTTTACAACACTGACGCTATTGAAACTGAATTTGTCTGAACTTTACAACACTGACGCTATTGAAACTGAATTTGTCTGAACTTTACAACACTGACGCTATTGAACTGAATTTGTCTGATAAACTTTACAACACTGACACTATTGAACTGAATTTGTCTGATAAACTTTACAACACTGACGCTATTGAACTGAATTTGTCTGATAAACTTTACAACACTGACGCTATTGAACTGAATTTGTCTGATAAACTTTACAACACTGACGCTATTGAACTGAATTTGTCTGATAAACTTTACAACACTGACGCTATTGAACTGAATTTGTCTGAACTTTACAACACTGACGCTATTGAACTGAATTTGTCTGATAAACTTTACAACACTGACGCTATTGAACTGAATTTGTCTGATAAACTTTACAACACTGACGCTATTATTGAACTGAATTTGTCTGATAAACTTACTTTACAACACTGACGCTATTGAACTGAATTTGTCTGATAAACTTTACAACACTGACGCTATTGAACTGAATTTGTCTGATAAACTTTACAACACTGACACTATTGAACTGAATTTGTCTGATAAACTTTACAACACTGACGCTATTGAACTGAATTTGTCTGATAAACTTTACAACACTGACGCTATTGAATTGAACTGAATTTGTCTGATAAACTTTACAACACTGACGCTATTGAACTGAATTTGTCTGATAAACTTTACAACACTGACGCTATTGAACTGAATTTGTCTGATAAACTTTACAACACTGACGCTATTGAACTGAATTTGTCTGATAAACTTTACAACACTGACGCTATTGAACTGAATTTGTCTGATAAACTTTACAACACTGACGCTATTGAACTGAATTTGTCTGATAAACTTTACAACACTGACGCTATTGAACTGAATTTGTCTGATAAACTTTACAACACTGACACTATTGAACTGAATTTGAACTTTACAACACTGACGCTATTGAACTGAATTTGTCTGATAAACTTTACAACACTGACGCTATTGAACTGAATTTGTCTGATAAATTTACAACACTGACACTATTGAACTGAATTTGTCTGAACTTTACAACACTGACGCTATTGAACTGAATTTGTCTGATAAACTTTACAACACTGACGCTATTGAACTGAATTTGTCTGATAAACTTTACAACACTGACGCTATTGAACTGAATTTGTCTGATAAACTTTACAACACTGACGCTATTGAACTGAATTTGTTGATAAACTTTGTCTGATAAACTTTACAACACTGACGACTATTGAACTGAACTGAACTTTACAACACTCTATTGAACTGAATTTGTCTAAACTTTACAACACTGACGCTATTGAACTGAATTTGTCTGATAAACTTTACAACACTGACGCTATTGAACTGAATTTGTCTGATAAACTTTACAACACTGACGCTATTGAACTGAATTTGTCTGATAAACTTTACAACACTGACACTATTGAACTGAATTTGTCTGATAAACTTTACAACACTGACGCTATTGAACTGAATTTGTCTGATAAACTTTACAACACTGACGCTATTGAACTGAATTTGTCTGATAAACTTTACAACACTGACGCTATTGAACTGAATTTGTCTGATAAACTTTACAACACTGACGCTATTGAACTGAATTGAATTTGTCTGATAAACTTTACAACACTGACGCTATTGAACTGAATTTGTCTGATAAACTTTACAACACTGACGCTATTGAACTGAATTTGTCTGATAAACTTTACAAACACTGACGCTATTGAACTGAATTTGTCTGATAAACTTTACAACACTGACTATTGAACTGATTTGTCTGATAAACTTTACAACACTGACGCTATTGAACTGAATTTGTCTGATAAACTTTACAACACTGACGCTATTGAACTGAATTTGTCTGATAAACTTTACAACACTGACGCTATTGAACTGAATTTGTCTGATAAACTTTACAACACTGACGCTATTGAACTGATTTTTGTCTGATAAACTTTACAACACCTGACACTATTGAACTATTGAATTTGTCTGATAAACTTTACAACACTGACGCTATTGAACTGAATTTGTCTGATAAACTTTACAACACTGACACTATTGAACTGAATTTGTCTGAACTTTACAACACTGACGCTATTGAACTGAATTTGTCTGATAAACTTTACAACACTGACACTATTGAACTGAATTTTTGTCTGATAAACTTTACAACACTGACGCTATTGAACTGAATTTGTCTGATAAACTTTACAACACTGACACTATTGAACTGAATTTGTCTGATAAACTTTACAACACTGACGCTATTGAACTGAATTTGTCTGATAAACTTTACAACACTGACGCTATTGAACTGAATTTGTCTGATAAACTTTACAACACTGACGCTATTGAACTGAATTTGTCTGATAAACTTTACAACACTGACGCTATTGAACTGAATTTGTCTGATAAACTTTACAACACTGACGCTATTGAACTGAATTTGTCTGATAAACTTTACAACACTGACGCTATTGAACTGAATTTGTCTGATAAACTTTACAACACTGACGCTATTGAACTGAATTGAATTTGTCTGATAAACTTTACAACACTGACGCTATTGAACTGAATTTGTCTGATAAACTTTACAACACTGACGCTATTGAACTGAATTTGTCTGATAAACTTTACAACACTGACACTATTGAACTGAATTTGTCTGATAAACTTTACAACACTGACGCTATTGAACTGAATTTGTCTGATAAACTTTACAACACTGACGCTATTGAACTGAATTTGTCTGATAAACTTTACAACACTGACGCTATTGAACTGAATTTGTCTGATAAACTTTACAACACTGACACTATTGAACTGAATTTGTCTGATAAACTTTACAACACTGAACTATTGAATTGAATTTGTCTGATAAACTTTACAACACTGACGCTATTGAACTGAATTTGTCTGATAAACTTTACAACACTGACGCTATTGAACTGAATTTGTCTGATAAACTTTACAACACTCTGAACTGAATTTGTCTGATAAACTTTACAACACTGACGCTATTGAACTGAATTTGTCTGATAAACTTTACAACACTGACGCTATTGAACTGAATTTGTCTGATAAACTTTACAACACTGACGCTATTGAACTGAATTTGTCTGATAAACTTTACAACACTGACGCTATTGAACTGAATTTGTCTGATAAACTTTACAACACTGACGCTATTGAACTGAATTTGTCTGATAAACTTTACAACACTGACACTATTGAACTGAATTTGTCTGATAAACTTTACAACACTGACGCTATTGAACTGAATTTGTCTGATAAACTTTACAACACTGACGCTATTGAACTGAATTTGTCTGATAAACTTTACAACACTGACGCTATTGAACTGAATTTGTCTGATAAACTTTACAACACTGACGCTATTGAACTGAATTGAATTTGTCTGATAAACTTTACAACACTGACGCTATTGAACTGAATTTGTCTGATAAACTTTACAACACTGACGCTATTGAACTGAATTTGTCTGATAAACTTTACAACACTGACACTATTGAACTGAATTTGTCTGATAAACTTTACAACACTGACGCTATTGAACTGAATTTGTCTGATAAACTTTACAACACTGACGCTATTATTGAACTGAATTTGTCTGATAAACTTTACAACACTGACGCTATTGAACTGAATTTGTCTGATAAACTTTACAACACTGACGCTATTGAACTGAATTTGTCTGATAAACTTTACAACACTGACGCTATTGAACTGAATTTGTTGATAAACTTTACAACACTGACGCTATTGAACTGAATTTGTCTGATAAACTTTACAACACTGACGCTATTATTGAACTGAATTTGTCTGATAAACTTTACAACACTGACGCTATTGAACTGAATTTGTCTGATAAACTTTACAACACTGACACTATTGAACTGAATTTGTCTGATAAACTTTACAACACTGACGCTATTGAACTGAATTTGTCTGATAAACTTTACAACACTGACGCTATTGAACTGAATTGAATTTGTCTGATAAACTTTACAACACTGACGCTATTGAACTGAATTTGTCTGATAAACTTTACAACACTGACGCTATTGAACTGAATTTGTCTGATAAACTTTACAACACTGACGCTATTGAACTGAATTTGTCTGATAAACTTTACAACACTGACGCTATTGAACTGAATTTGTCTGATAAACTTTACAACACTGACGCTATTGAACTGAATTTGTCTGATAAACTTTACAACACTGACACTATTGAACTGAATTTGTCTGATAAACTTTACAACACTGACGCTATTGAACTGAACTGAATTTGTCTGATAAACTTTACAACACTGACGCTATTGAACTGAATTTTTGTCTGATAAACTTTACAACACTGACGCTATTGAACTGAATTTGTCTGATAAACTTTACAACACTGACGCTATTGAACTGAATTTGTCTGATAAACTTTACAACACTGACACTATTGAACTGAATTTGTCTGATAAACTTTACAACACTGACGCTATTGAACTGAATTTGTCTGATAAACTTTACAACACTGACGCTATTGAACTGAATTTGTCTGATAAACTTTACAACACTGACGCTATTGAACTGAATTTGTCTGATAAACTTTACAACACTGACGCTATTGAACTGAACTGAATTTGTCTGATAAACTTTACAACACTGACACTATTGAACTGAATTTGTCTGATAAACTTTACAACACTGACGCTATTGAACTGAATTTTTGTCTGATAAACTTTACAACACTGACGCTATTGAACTGAATTTGTCTGATAAACTTTACAACACTGACGCTATTGAACTGAATTTGTCTGATAAACTTTACAACACTGACGCTATTGAACTGAATTTGTCTGATAAACTTTACAACACTGACGCTATTGAACTGAATTTGTCTGATAAACTTTACAACACTGACACTATTGAACTGAATTTGTCTGATAAACTTTACAACACTGACGCTATTGAACTGAATTTGTCTGATAAACTTTACAACACTGACGCTATTGAACTGAATTGAATTTGTCTGATAAACTTTACAACACTGACGCTATTGAACTGAATTTGTCTGATAAACTTTACAACACTGACGCTATTGAACTGAATTTGTCTGATAAACTTTACAACACTGACACTATTGAACTGAATTTGTCTGATAAACTTTACAACACTGACGCTATTGAACTGAATTTGTCTGATAAACTTTACAACACTGACGCTATTGAACTGAATTTGTCTGATAAACTTTACAACACTGACGCTATTGAACTGAATTTGTCTGATAAACTTTACAACACTGACGCTATTGAACTGAATTGAATTTGTCTGATAAACTTTACAACACTGACGCTATTGAACTGAATTTGTCTCTGATAAACTTTACAACACTGACGCTATTGAACTGAATTTGTCTGATAAACTTTACAACACTGACACTATTGAACTGAATTTGTCTGATAAACTTTACAACACTGACGCTATTGAACTGAATTTGTCTGATAAACTTTACAACACTGACACTATTGAACTGAATTTGTCTGATAAACTTTACAACACTGACGCTATTGAACTGAATTTGTCTGATAAACTTTACAACACTGACACTATTGAACTGAATTTGTCTGATAAACTTTACAACACTGACGCTATTGAACTGAATTTGTCTGATAAACTTTACAACACTGACACTATTGAACTGAATTTGTCTGATAAACTTTACAACACTGACGCTATTGAACTGAATTTTGTCTGATAAACTTTACAACACTGACGCTATTGAACTGAACTGAATTTGTCTGATAAACTTTACAACACTGACGCTATTGAACTGAATTTGTCTGATAAACTTTACAACACTGACGCTATTGAACTGAATTGAACTTTACAACACTGACGCTATTGAACTGAATTTGTCTTACAACACTGACGCTATTGAACTGAATTTGTCTGATAAACTTTACAACACTGACGCTATTGAACTGAATTTGTCTGATAAACTTTACAACACTGACGCTATTGAACTGAATTTGTCTGATAAACTTTACAACACTGACGCTATTGAACTGAATTTGTCTGATAAACTTTACAACACTGACACTATTGAACTGAATTTGTCTGAACTTTACAACACTGCTATTGAACTGAATTTGTCTGATAAACTTTACAACACTGACGCTATTGAACTGAATTTGTCTGATAAACTTTACAACACTGACGCTATTGAACTGAATTTGTCTGATAAACTTTACAACACTGACACTATTGAACTGAATTTGTCTGATAAACTTTACAACACTGACGCTATTGAACTGAATTTGTCTGATAAACTTTACAACACTGACACTATTGAACTGAATTTGTCTGATAAACTTTACAACACTGACGCTATTGAACTGAATTTGTCTGATAAACTTTACAACACTGACACTATTGAACTGAATTTGTCTGAATTACAACACTGACGCTATTGAACTGAATTTGTCTGATAAACTTTACAACACTGACGCTATTGAACTGAATTTGTCTGATAAACTTTACAACACTGACACTATTGAACTGAATTTGTCTGATAAACTTTACAACACTGACGCTATTGAACTGAATTTGTCTGATAAACTTTACAACACTGACGCTATTGAACTGAATTGAATTTGTCTGATAAACTTTACAACACTGACGCTATTGAACTGAATTTGTCTGATAAACTTTACAACACTGACGCTATTGAACTGAATTTGTCTGATAAACTTTACAACACTGACACTATTGAACTGAATTTGTCTGATAAACTTTACAACACTGACGCTATTGAACTGAATTTGTCTGATAAACTTTACAACACTGACACTATTGAACTGAATTTGTCTGAACTTTACAACACTGACGCTATTGAACTGAATTTGTCTGATAAACTTTACAACACTGACGCTATTGAACTGAATTTGTCTGATAAACTTTACAACACTGACGCTATTGAACTGAATTTGTCTGAACTTTACAACACTGACGCTATTGAACTGAATTTGTCTGATAAACTTTACAACACTGACGCTATTGAACTGAATTTGTCTGATAAACTTTACAACACTGACGCTATTGAACTGAATTTGTCTGATAAACTTTACAACACTGACGCTATTGAACTGAATTTGTCTGATAAACTTTACAACACTGACGCTATTGAACTGAATTTTTGTCTGATAAACTTTACAACACTGACGCTATTGAACTGAATTTGTCTGATAAACTTTACAACACTGACACTATTGAACTGAATTTGTCTGATAAACTTTACAACACTGACGCTATTGAACTGAATTTGTCTGATAAACTTTACAACACTGACACTATTGAACTGAATTTGTCTGAACTTTACAACACTGACGCTATTGAACTGAACTGAATTTGTCTGATAAACTTTACAACACTGACGCTATTGAACTGAATTTGTCTGATAAACTTTACAACACTGACGCTATTGAACTGAATTTGTCTGATAAACTTTACAACACTGACGCTATTGAACTGAATTTGTCTGATAAACTTTACAACACTGACGCTATTGAACTGAATTTGTCTGATAAACTTTACAACACTGACACTATTGAACTGAATTTGTCTGATAAACTTTACAACACTGACGCTATTGAACTGAATTTGTCTGATAAACTTTACAACACTGACGCTATTGAACTGAATTTGTCTGATAAACTTTACAACACTGACGCTATTGAACTGAATTTGTCTGATAAACTTTACAACACTGACACTATTGAACTGAATTTGTCTGATAAACTTTACAACACTGACGCTATTGAACTGAATTTGTCTGATAAACTTTACAACACTGACTATTGAACTGAATTTGTCTGATAAACTTTACAACACTGACGCTATTGAACTGAATTTGTCTGATAAACTTTTACAACACTGACGCTATTGAACTGAATTTGTCTGATAAACTTTACAACACTGACGCTATTGAACTGAATTTGTCTGATAAACTTTACAACACTGACGCTATTGAACTGAATTTGTCTGATAAACTTTACAACACTGACGCTATTGAACTGAATTTGTCTGATAAACTTTACAACACTGACGCTATTGAACTGAATTTGTCTGATAAACTTTACAACACTGACGCTATTGAACTGAATTTGTCTGATAAACTTTACAACACTGACGCTATTGAACTGAACTGAATTTGTCTGATAAACTTTACAACACTGACACTATTGAACTGAATTTGTCTGATAAACTTTACAACACTGACGCTATTGAACTGAATTTGTCTGATAAACTTTACAACACTGACACTATTGAACTGAATTTGTCTGAACTTTACAACACTGACGCTATTGAACTGAATTTGTCTGATAAACTTTACAACACTGACACTATTGAACTGAATTTGTCTGAACTTTACAACACTGACGCTATTGAACTGAATTTGTCTGATAAACTTTACAACACTGACGCTATTGAACTGAATTTGTCTGATAAACTTTACAACACTGACACTATTGAACTGAATTTGTCTGATAAACTTTACAACACTGACGCTATTGAACTGAATTTGTCTGATAAACTTTACAACACTGACGCTATTGAACTGAATTTGTCTGATAAACTTTACAACACTGACGCTATTGAACTGAATTTGTCTCTGATAAACTTTACAACACTGACGCTATTGAACTGAATTTGTCTGATAAACTTTACAACACTGACACTATTGAACTGAATTTGTCTGATAAACTTTACAACACTGACGCTATTGAACTGAATTTGTCTGAACTTTACAACACTGACACTATTGAACTGAATTTGTCTGAACTTTACAACACTGACGCTATTGAACTGAATTTGTCTGATAAACTTTACAACACTGACACTATTGAACTGAATTTGTCTGATAAACTTTACAACACTGACGCTATTGAACTGAATTTGTCTGATAAACTTTACAACACTGACGCTATTGAACTGAATTTGTCTGATAAACTTTACAACACTGACGCTATTGAACTGAATTTGTCTGATAAACTTTACAACACTGACGCTATTGAACTGAATTTGTCTGATAAACTTTACAACACTGACGCTATTGAACTGAATTTGTCTGATAAACTTTACAACACTGACGCTATTGAACTGAATTTGTCTGATAAACTTTACAACACTGACACTATTGAACTGAATTTGTCTGATAAACTTTACAACACTGACGCTATTGAACTGAATTTGTCTGATAAACTTTACAACACTGACGCTATTGAACTGAATTGAATTTGTCTGATAAACTTTACAACACTGACGCTATTGAACTGAATTTGTCTGATAAACTTTACAACACTGACGCTATTGAACTGAATTTGTCTGATAAACTTTACAACACTGACACTATTGAACTGAATTTGTCTGATAAACTTTACAACACTGACGCTATTGAACTGAATTTGAACTTTACAACACTGACGCTAAACTGAATTTACAAACTTTACAACACGCTATTGAACTGAATTTGTCTGATAAACTTTACAACACTGACGCTATTGAACTGAATTTGTCTGATAAACTTTACAACACTGACGCTATTGAACTGAATTTGTCTGATAAACTTTACAACACTGACGCTATTGAACTGAATTTGTCTGATAAACTTTACAACACTGACACTATTGAACTGAATTTGTCTGATAAACTTTACAACACTGACGCTATTGAACTGAATTTGTCTGATAAACTTTACAACACTGACGCTATTGAACTGAATTTGTCTGAACTTTACAACACTGACGCTATTGAACTGAATTTGTCTGATAAACTTTACAACACTGACGCTATTGAACTGAATTTGTCTGATAAACTTTACAACACTGACACTATTGAACTGAATTTGTCTGAACTTTACAACACTGACGCTATTGAACTGAATTTTTGTCTGATAAACTTTACAACACTGACGCTATTGAACTGAATTTGTCTGATAAACTTTACAACACTGACGCTATTGAACTGAATTTGTCTGATAAACTTTACAACACTGACGCTATTGAACTGAATTTGTCTGATAAACTTTACAACACTGACGCTATTGAACTGAATTTGTCTGATAAACTTTACAACACTGACGCTATTGAACTGAATTTGTCTGAACTTTACAACACTGACGCTATTGAACTGAATTTGTCTGATAAACTTTACAACACTGACGCTATTGACTGAATTTGTCTGATAAACTTTACAACACTGACACTATTGAACTGAATTTGTCTGATAAACTTTACAACACTGACGCTATTGAACTGAATTTGTCTGATAAACTTTACAACACTGACGCTATTGAACTGAATTTGTCTGATAAACTTTACAACACTGACACTATTGAACTGAATTTGTCTGATAAACTTTACAACACTGACGCTATTGAACTGAATTTGTCTGATAAACTTTACAACACTGACGCTATTGAACTGAATTTGTCTGATAAACTTTACAACACTGACGCTATTGAACTGAATTTGTCTGATAAACTTTACAACACTGACGCTATTGAACTGAATTTGTCTGATAAACTTTACAACACTGACACTATTGAACTGAATTTGTCTGATAAACTTTACAACACTGACGCTATTGAACTGAATTTGTCTGAACTTTACAACACTGACACTATTGAACTGAATTTGTCTGATAAACTTTACAACACTGACGCTATTGAACTGAATTTGTCTGATAAACTTTACAACACTGACACTATTGAACTGAATTTGTCTGATAAACTTTACAACACTGACGCTATTGAACTGAATTTGTCTGATAAACTTTACAACACTGACGCTATTGAACTGAATTTTTGTAAACTTACAACACTGACTATTTGAATTTGTCAAAACTTTACAACACTGACACTATTGAACTGAATTTGTCTGATAAACTTTACAACACTGACGCTATTGAACTGAATTTGTCTGATAAACTTTACAACACTGACGCTATTATTGAACTGAATTTGTCTGATAAACTTTACAACACTGACGCTATTGAACTGAATTTGTCTGATAAACTTTACAACACTGACGCTATTGAACTGAATTTGTCTGATAAACTTTACAACACTGACGCTATTGAACTGAATTTGTCTGATAAACTTTACAACACTGACGCTATTGAACTGAATTTGTCTGATAAACTTTACAACACTGACACTACTATTGAACTGAATTTGTCTGATAAACTTTACAACACTGACGCTATTGAACTGAATTTGTCTGATAAACTTTACAACACTGACGCTATTGAACTGAATTTGTCTGATAAACTTTACAACACTGACGCTATTGAACTGAATTTGTCTGATAAACTTTACAACACTGACGCTATTGAACTGAATTTGATAAACTTTGTCTGATAAACTTTACAACACTGACGCTATTGAACTGAATTTGTCTGATAAACTTTACAACACTGACGCTATTGAACTGAATTTGTCTGATAAACTTTACAACACTGACACTATTGAACTGAATTTGTCTGTAAACTTTACAACACTGACGCTATTGAACTGAATTTGTCTGATAAACTTTACAACACTGACACTATTGAACTGAATTTGTCTGATAAACTTTACAACACTGACGCTATTGAACTGAATTTGTCTGATAAACTTTACAACACTGACACTATTGAACTGAATTTGTCTAAACTAAACTTTACAACACTGACGCTATTGAACTGAATTTGTCTGATAAACTTTACAACACTGATGCTATTGAACTGAATTTGTCTGATAAACTTTACAACACTGACGCTATTGAACTGAATTTGTCTGATAAACTTTACAACACTGACACTATTGAACTGAATTTGTCTGATAAACTTTACAACACTGACGCTATTGAACTGAATTTGTCTGATAAACTTTACAACACTGACGCTATTGAACTGAATTTGTCTGAACTTTACAACACTGACGCTATTGAACTGAATTTGTCTGATAAACTTTACAACACTGACGCTATTGAACTGAATTTGTCTGATAAACTTTACAACACTGACGCTATTGAACTGAATTTGTCTGATAAACTTTACAACACTGACGCTATTGAACTGAATTTGTCTGATAAACTTTACAACACTGACGCTATTGAACTGAATTTGTCTGATAAACTTTACAACACTGACGCTATTGAACTGAATTTGTCTGATAAACTTTACAACACTGACGCTATTGAACTGAATTTGTCTGATAAACTTTACAACACTGACGCTATTGAACTGAATTTGTCTGATAAACTTTACAACACTGACGCTATTGAACTGAATTTGTCTGATAAACTTTACAACACTGACGCTATTGAACTGAATTTGTCTGATAAACTTTACAACACTGACGCTATTGAACTGAATTTGTCTGATAAACTTTACAACACTGACACTATTGAACTGAATTTGTCTGATAAACTTTACAACACTGACGCTATTGAACTGAATTTGTCTGATAAACTTTACAACACTGACACTATTGAACTGAATTTGTCTGATAAACTTTACAACACTGACGCTATTGAACTGAATTTGTCTGATAAACTTTACAACACTGACACTATTGAACTGAATTTGTCTGATAAACTTTACAACACTGACGCTATTGAACTGAATGAATTTGTCTGATAAACTTTACAACACTGACACTATTGAACTGAATTTGTCTGAACTTTACAACACTGACGCTATTGAACTGAATTTGTCTGAACTTTACAACACTGACACTATTGAACTGAATTTGTCTGAACTTTACAACACTGACGCTATTGAACTGAATTTGTCTCTGATAAACTTTACAACACTGACGCTATTGAACTGAATTGAATTTGTCTGATAAACTTTACAACACTGACGCTATTGAACTGAATTTGTCTGATAAACTTTACAACACTGACAACACTGAACTGAATTGAACTGAATTTGTCTGATAAACTTTACAACACTGACACTATTGAACTGAATTTGTCTGATAAACTTTACAACACTGACGCTATTGAACTGAATTGAATTTGTCTGATAAACTTTACAACACTGACGCTATTGAACTGAATTTTTGTCTGATAAACTTTACAACACTGACGCTATTGAACTGAATTTGTCTGATAAACTTTACAACACTGACGCTATTGAACTGAATTTGTCTGATAAACTTTACAACACTGACGCTATTGAACTGAATTTGTCTGATAAACTTTACAACACTGACGCTATTGAACTGAATTTGTCTGATAAACTTTACAACACTGACGCTATTGAACTGAATTGAATTTGTCTGATAAACTTTACAACACTGACGCTATTGAACTGAATTTGTCTGATAAACTTTACAACACTGACGCTATTGAACTGAATTTGTCTGATAAACTTTACAACACTGACGCTATTGAACTGAATTTGTCTGATAAACTTTACAACACTGACGCTATTGAACTGAATTTGTTGAACTTTACAACACTGACGCTATTGAACTGAATTTGTCTGATAAACTTTACAACACTGACACTATTGAACTGAATTTGTCTGATAAACTTTACAACACTGACGCTATTGAACTGAATTTGTCTGATAAACTTACAACACTGACACTATTGAACTGAATTTGTCTGATAAACTTTACAACACTGACGCTATTGAACTGAATTTGTCTGATAAACTTTACAACACTGACACTATTGAACTGAATTTGTCTGATAAACTTTACAACACTGACGCTATTGAACTGAATTTGTCTGATAAACTTTACAACACTGACACTATTGAACTGAATTTGTCTGATAAACTTTACAACACTGACGCTATTGAACTGAATTTGTCTGATAAACTTTACAACACTGACACTATTGAACTGAATTTGTCTGAACTTTACAACACTGACGCTATTGAACTGAATTTGTCTGATAAACTTTACAACACTGACACTATTGAACTGAATTTGTCTGATAAACTTTACAACACTGACGCTATTGAACTGAATTTGTCTCTGATAAACTTTACAACACTGACGCTATTGAACTGAATTTGTCTGATAAACTTTACAACACTGACGCTATTGAACTGAATTTGTCTGATAAACTTTACAACACTGACGCTATTGAACTGAATTTGTCTGATAAACTTTACAACACTGACGCTATTGAACTGAATTTGTCTGATAAACTTTACAACACTGACACTATTGAACTGAATTTGTCTGATAAACTTTACAACACTGACGCTATTGAACTGAATTTGTCTGATAAACTTTACAACACTGACACTATTGAACTGAATTTGTCTGATAAACTTTACAACACTGACTATTGAACTGAATTGAACTGAATTTGTCTGATAAACTTTACAACACTGACGCTATTGAACTGAATTGAATTTGTCTGATAAACTTTACAACACTGACACTATTGAACTGAATTTGTCTGATAAACTTTACAACACTGACGCTATTGAACTGAATTTGTCTGATAAACTTTACAACACTGACGCTATTGAACTGAACTGAATTTGTCTGATAAACTTTACAACACTGACGCTATTGAACTGAATTTTTGTCTGAACTTTACAACACTGACGCTATTGAAATTGAATTTGTCTGATAAACTTTACAACACTGACACTATTGAACTGAATTTGTCTGATAAACTTTTGACTGACGCTATTGAACTGAATTTGTCTGATAAACTTTACAACACTGACGCTATTGAACTGAATTTGTCTGATAAACTTTACAACACTGACGCTATTGAACTGAATTTGTCTGATAAACTTTACAACACTGACGCTATTGAACTGAATTGAATTTGTCTGATAAACTTTACAACACTGACGCTATTGAACTGAATTTGTCTGATAAACTTTACAACACTGACGCTATTGAACTGAATTTGTCTGATAAACTTTACAACACTGACGCTATTGAACTGAATTTGTCTGATAAACTTTACAACACTGACACTATTGAACTGAATTTGTCTGATAAACTTTACAACACTGACGCTATTGAACTGAATTTGTCTGATAAACTTTACAACACTGACGCTATTGAACTGAATTTGTCTGATAAACTTTACAACACTGACGCTATTGAACTGAATTTGTCTGATAAACTTTACAACACTGACGCTATTGAACTGAATTTGTCTGATAAACTTTACAACACTGACGCTATTGAACTGAATTGAATTTGTCTGATAAACTTTACAACACTGACGCTATTGAACTGAATTTGTCTGATAAACTTTACAACACTCTATTGAATTGAATGAATTTGTCTGATAAACTTTACAACACTGACACTATTGAACTGAATTTGTCTGATAAACTTTACAACACTGACGCTATTGAACTGAATTTGTCTCTGATAAACTTTACAACACTGACACTATTGAACTGAATTTGTCTGATAAACTTTACAAACACTGACGCTATTTGAACTGAATTTGTCTGATAAACTTTACAACACTGACACTATTGAACTGAATTTGTCTGATAAACTTTACAACACTGACGCTATTGAACTGAATTTGTCTGATAAACTTTACAACACTGACACTATTGAACTGAATTTGTCTGATAAACTTTACAACACTGACACTATTGAACTGAATTTGTCTGATAAACTTTACAACACTGACGCTATTGAACTGAATTGAATTTGTCTGATAAACTTTACAACACTGACACTATTGAACTGAATTTGTCTGATAAACTTTACAACACTGACGCTATTGAACTGAATTTGTCTGATAAACTTTACAACACTGACACTATTGAACTGAATTTGTCTGATAAACTTTACAACACTGACGCTATTGAACTGATTTTGTCTGATAAACTTTACAACACTGACACTATTGAACTGAATTTGTCTGATAAACTTTACAACACTGACGCTATTGAACTGAATTTGTCTGATAAACTTTACAACACTGACACTATTGAACTGAATTTTGTCTGATAAACTTTACAACACTGACGCTATTGAACTGAATTTGTCTGATAAACTTTACAACACTGACGCTATTGAACTGAATTGAATTTGTCTGATAAACTTTACAACACTGACGCTATTGAACTGAATTTGTCTGATAAACTTTACAACACTGACACTATTGAACTGAATTTGTCTGATAAACTTTACAACACTGACGCTATTGAACTGAATTTGTCTGATAAACTTTACAACACTGACGCTATTGAACTGAATTTGTCTGATAAACTTTACAACACTGACGCTATTGAACTGAATTTGTCTGATAAACTTTACAACACTGACGCTATTGAACTGAACTGAATTTGTCTGATAAACTTTACAACACTGACGCTATTGAACTGAATTTGTCTGATAAACTTTACAACACTGACGACGCTATTGAACTGAATTTGTCTGATAAATAAACTTTACAACACTGACGCTATTGAACTGAATTTGAATTTGTCTGATAAACTTTACAACACTGACGCTATTGAACTGAATTTGTCTGATAAACTTTACAACACTGACGCTATTGAACTGAATTGAATTTGTCTGATAAACTTTACAACACTGACACTATTGAACTGAATTTGTCTGATAAACTTTACAACACTGACACTATTGAACTGAATTTGTCTGATAAACTTTACAACACTGACGCTATTGAACTGAATTTGTCTGATAAACTTTACAACACTGACACTATTGAACTGAATTTGTCTGATAAACTTTACAACACTGACGCTATTGAACTGAATTTGTCTGATAAACTTTACAACACTGACACTATTGAACTGAATTTGTCTGATAAACTTTACAACACTGACGCTATTGAACTGAATTTGTCTGATAAACTTTACAACACTGACACTATTGAACTGAATTTGTCTGATAAACTTTACAACACTGACGCTATTGAACTGAATTTGTCTGATAAACTTTTACAACACTGACGCTATTGAACTGAATTTGTCTGATAAACTTTACAACACTGACGCTATTGAACTGAATTTGTCTGATAAACTTTACAACACTGACACTATTGAACTGAATTTGTCTGATAAACTTTACAACACTGACGCTATTGAACTGAATTTGTCTGATAAACTTTACAACACTGACACTATTGAACTGAATTTTGTCTGATAAACTTTACAACACTGACGCTATTGAACTGAATTTGTCTGATAAACTTTACAACACTGACACTATTGAACTGAATTTGTCTGATAAACTTTACAACACTGACACTATTGAACTGAATTTGTCTGATAAACTTTACAACACTGACACTATTGAACTGAATTTGTCTGATAAACTTTACAACACTGACGCTATTGAACTGAATTTGTCTGATAAACTTTACAACAAACTATTGAACTGAATTTGTCTGATAAACTTTACAACACTGACACTATTGAACTGAATTTGTCTGATAAAACTTTACAACACTGACACTATTGAACTGAATTTGTCTGATAAACTTTACAACACTGACGCTATTGAACTGAATTTGTCTGATAAACTTTACAACACTGACACTATTGAACTGAATTTGTCTGATAAACTTTACAACACTGACGCTATTGAACTGAATTTGTCTGATAAACTTTACAACACTGACGCTATTGAACTGAATTTGTCTGATAAACTTTACAACACTGACGCTATTGAACTGAATTTGTCTGATAAACTTTACAACACTGACGCTATTGAACTGAATTTGTCTGATAAACTTTACAACACTGACGCTATTGAACTGAATTTGTCTCTGATAAACTTTACAACACTGACGCTATTGAACTGAATTTGTCTGATAAACTTTACAACACTGACACTATTGAACTGAATTTGTCTGATAAACTTTACAACACTGACGCTATTGAACTGAATTTGTCTGATAAACTTTACAACACTGACGCTATTGAACTGAATTTGTCTGATAAACTTTACAACACTGACGCTATTGAACTGAATTGAATTTGTCTGATAAACTTTACAACACTGACACTATTGAACTGAATTTAATTTGTCTGATAAACTTTACAACACTGACGCTATTGAACTGAATTTGTCTGATAAACTTTACAACACTGACACTATTGAACTGAATTTGTCTGATAAACTTTACAACACTGACACTATTGAACTGAATTTGTCTGATAAACTTTACAACACTGACGCTATTGAACTGAATTTGTCTGATAAACTTTACAACACTGACGCTATTGAACTGAATTTGTCTGATAAACTTTACAACACTGACGCTATTGAACTGAATTTGTCTGATAAACTTTACAACACTGACACTATTGAACTGAATTTGTCTGATAAACTTTACAACACTGACGCTATTGAACTGAATTGAATTTGTCTGATAAACTTTACAACACTGACGCTATTGAACTGAATTTGTCTCTGATAAACTTTACAACACTGACACTATTGAACTGAATTTGTCTCTGATAAACTTTACAACACTGACGCTATTGAACTGAATTTGTCTCTGATAAACTTTACAACACTGACGCTATTGAACTGAATTGAATTTGTCTGATAAACTTTACAACACTGACGCTATTGAACTGAATTTGTCTCTGATAAACTTTACAACACTGACACTATTGAACTGAATTTGTGTCTGATAAACTTTACAACACTGACGCTATTGAACTGAATTTGTCTCTGATAAACTTTACAACACTGACACTATTGAACTGAATTTAACTGATAAACAGGCAGTGACTCTGTTATTTAAAACTACGGATCTACAGAGCTTTAAAACTGACATAACCAATCGCTAATTGGTGTGATAATCGTTCTCAGCCATATTGGAGGCATTTGTACTCTGAGAAAATAGATCTATACGCAACTGCTCAATGTTAAAGCTTAAAATTGAAGGAAATGTAGGAACATGAAAAGGCAATTAATATAATACACCAAATTCATGATACTGTAATCAATATTGTCATAATAAATATAATTACCTAATTAAACAAGCTTAATATAAGTGAATATCTTTTTTTAAATGAGTGCATTCTGCAGTTTAAACAGAAAGTGTAACAGAAAGACTATAAGTGAATATCTGATTGGCCAGCAAAATGAGCACATTCTGCAGTTCTATTTGAGCATTCTGAGCACAGCTGATTAAAGTTAAGAAAGTGTAGAAAGACTCTAATTGCACAGCTGATTGGCCAGCAGGCTTTAATGAGCACAGCTGATTGGCCAGCAGGCTTTAATGAGCACAGCTGATTGGCCAGCAGGCTT
Source organism: Paracanthobrama guichenoti (assembly GCA_018749465.1). Taxonomy (NCBI): domain Eukaryota; kingdom Metazoa; phylum Chordata; class Actinopteri; order Cypriniformes; family Gobionidae; genus Paracanthobrama; species Paracanthobrama guichenoti. Next base: position 235,697 of record JAGHMJ010006280.1, on the reverse strand, counting down.
TAATGAGCACAGGTTAAGGGCAATCAGTGCCATTGAGCTCCAGAATAAAGAGAGACTCTCAGGTGTGAACAAACAGTCGCTCTGCATATTCCAGCTTTGAGCTTAACAGGTCAGGTTATGGTGTTTCTGTCTTAAGACTTTATTCATGTAATAGTTGCTGAACTCATTTGCACTTTGACTGCTTGTAAGTAAATCCTGTCTTCAGGTCGATCAGTGTTTTAGATCAGGCTTGTTCAGATGAACCGATACGTCACCTGCTCTTCTTTTGCTCAAACTTCTAACCGAGAGCATTTCTGTCCTAACCTTCAGTGATCTTATGATCTAGACTACTTGTGCCTCTCTGGTACTTGATCAGAATCCGTTCCAGATCAATAATGCTCGGATGGTTCGTCTCTTGTTCCAGATCTCCTCATCATGTCCGCCGCGTAAGAAGCTCGTCGCTGAGGCGAAAGCCAAGACGTCCGTGTCGCGCTCCACCCGCGCAGGCCTTCAGTTCCCGGTGGGCGCATCGCGCGCCTCCTGCGGAAGGGAAACTACGCCGGCGCGCATCGGCTCCGAGCGGCGTGTATCTGACGGCGGTCATCGAGTACCTGTGCGCGGAGGTGCTGGAGCTGGCGGGCAACGCGAGCCGCGACAACAACAAGCTCCGCATCGCGCGCGACACATCCAGCTGGCGGTGCGAACGACGCGAGGAGCT
>JAGHMJ010006280.1:222500-230000 GCA_018749465.1 Paracanthobrama guichenoti | reverse complement strand
TGAACCCATTTCTGTAGTATAAAGCGCTGTAGAAATGAAGCTGACTGATGGTCCTCACCTGTTTGTAAAGAAAGCGATGAGAGGGAATTGTGGGTCGTGTGTGTCGATGAAGACGTTCTGGATGAAGAGGTTGGGCTCACAGCTGTGCTGCAGGTCAAGGACATTAATGACAATCATTCAATATGATCATATTTCAGCTCCTGTTTCAGAAATCTTCTGCTCTGAGAATAACATTTAAACATAACAGATGACCTTCCACAGGAGACGGATATTGTTGTCATATTAATATTCCATCACTGGGCAAACTGACTCAAATATGACTGATTAAATATGCAGATTTTAATCAGCACTGGTTCTTATGTATGGAAGCCCATTCTGCCACAGAGAACAATCATGCACAAGCCATAATTATAATACAGTCGTTATACATACCAAATTATACTGACTAAAACAATCGAAATGATAAAGTTCAAATTATGACAAAAAAAGCCAAAATTGACAAAATGAGTCAAATTTGACATAAAATAAATAATAATGAAATACTAAGAAATTATGACTAAATTGACTGAAGATTATGACAAAGTCAAAATGACAAAAAAATAATTGATGTCAAAATTATGAATCAATTATGACAAAGACTAAAAAGTGAACATGACAAACAGTCGAAATGATCACTAAAAATGACTAAAAAGTTAACAAAAAATAAGTTACAAATCATGTCATAAAAAGTCAAAATTATGACTAAATAGAAATTGACCAAAAAAATCTATATTATGACAAGTAAAAATTATATACATTATAATATTTTATAATATAAAATTATATATTATAAAATAATTTAATTTTTTTATCTCAGTCAATTATGACAGTCATAATTTGGATTTTTAATCTCATAATTGATGACTGATTGTTTCTGTAATGGAAAGCCCCCGGAGTTCTCTCTCATGAGGGTGAGGTGCATGATGGGTAAAAGCGTGAAACGTACGTTGATGAACCGGGCCACGTTCCCTTCTTTAGAGGCGTCCAGGTAATACATTCTGTCCTGATGCGTGTGTGACGTGACCTCGTGTCCGTTTGATAATCTGGGCTTCTTACTCAAGACCTCCTGCTCTACACCACCCATCCCGAGCTGCTCCGAGCGCAGTGTGGAAGGAGCCGGAGCCGTCTCACCGCAGGCCTCGCTGTCTCGCTGCTGCTCCTGAAACAGGACAACATTCACATCACACTCATGCCACTCCACTGAAGGAGCGCTGCCCGGGAGCAACACTGACCGGGAGCTGATCCGCGGGTCTCTGGATCACAGGGACGTACAGCGGCGGGGAGCAGTCCAGGGTCTCCGGCACCATCTCCTTCGGGCCTGTAGGGAGCGTCCACTCCTCCACCACCTCCACCTCGTCATCGGATACGGGCGGCTCTCGGCTGCGGTGATCCGGCGGCTCCTCCTCACTGCGCTCTAGCCGGAGGACGACGCCTGCACACAGACGCACACGGAGGCGCACACACACACACACACACGGACACGGACACGCGTGCGCACACGGACACACGCACACACGGACACATGCGCACACACACACACACGGACAGATGAATCCCAGATAAGTCAGATAAATCCCAACACATAGAGACTCTTTCACCTAGATATTATCACATAGAGACTGTGTCTGTTCCCCGAATTAGTAAATACAAAAAACCATCAAGACCATTCAACAGTAAAAACTTAAACAAATAAACAACAGATATAATACAGATGATCAAATGATAAAGCTCGGGCTGCTGAATATTCGATCCCTTTCCCCAAAAGCGCTTATTGTTAATGATATAATTACAGATAATAATCTAGATGTGCTGTGTTTGACAGAAACCTGGCTAAAACCTGACAACTACATTACTTTAAATGAGTCCACCCACAAGATTATTGTTATAAACACGAGCCGCGTCTGAAAGGTAAAGGGGGAGGGGTTGCTGTCATTTATAATAATATCTTCAGTATTACTCAGAAGTCTAGTTTCAAATATAATTCTTTTGAAGTTTTGGTGCTTTATGTAGCATTATGTAGTGTAATTGATAAATCCCGTTTGACATTTGTGTTGGCTACTGTATACAGGCCACCAGGGCACAATACAGACTTTATCAAAGAATGTGCTGACTTTCTATCAGAGTTAGTACTGGCTGCAGATAAAGTACTAATTGTTGGTGATTTTAATATCCATGTAGATAATGAAAAAGATGCATTGGGATTGGCATTTAGAGACATTCTAAACTCTATTGGAGTAAGGCAACACGTGTCAGGACCCACTCATCGCCTTAATCATACTCTAGACCTAATATTGTCACATGGAATAAATGTTGATACCGTTGAAATTCTGCAGCAGAGCGACGACATCTCAGATCATTACCTAGTATCATGTATACTTAATCTAGCTAAGGCTGCAAAGCCGTCCCCTCGCTTCAAATATGGCAGAACTATCACTGCCGCCACTAAAGATTGCTTTGTAAATAAACTTCCTCATCAGTTTCATCTCCTCAGCATCCCAGTACTTGAGCGAGCTCTTAACGCATTATACTCCATCACGTCTATTGCGGCCTCAAAACTCTGGCCAGTTGATAATCCCTAGAATATCAAAATCAACTGCAGGAGGTCGATCCTTTTCCTATTTAGCTCCTAAACTCTGGAACAGTCTTCCTAGCATTGTTCGGGAAGCAGACACACTCTGTCAGTTTAAATCTAGACTAAAAACGCATCTCTTTACTATGGCTTACACATAAAACATTATCAATCTCTATTATTCAAATCAGTAAATGATTGTTAGGCTGCATTAACTAGGTCAGCCGGAACCGGGAACACTTCCCATAACACCTGATGTACTCGTTACATCATAAGAAGAATGGCATCTACGCTAATGTTAGTCTCTCTGTTTATCCCGAGGTTTACTGCAGTCAGCCGGATCCGGGCGTATCCAGATCAGATGGTGGACCAGCGCCTGGACATGACCAACTCATCCCTGAAGTGTCTGCAGAGGCGTGTCAAATAAACTCCCCGTAAATGCTGCATCGACGACACGACATCCTCATTAAACCCGTCTCGGCGTGGCGACTCCAATCTCTCGAATAATCTTATGAATATCTATTTGCCTAATATGAATTAAGACCTGCAATGTTGGCAGAATTATAATCATACACTGTTTGTTCGTCGGCCAGAGGAGAACTGGCACCCCGACTGAGCCTGGTTTCTCCCAAGGTTTTTTTCTCCATTCTGATCCTGAAGGAGTTTTGGTTCCTTGCCACCGTTGCCTCTGGCTTTTGGCTTGCTCAGTTGGGGACTCCTAAATCTCATCTATATTCCCGATCTGCCCGCATTGACACTATATGATACTGAAATGAGCTGGATAACATCACCGTTTCACCAGAACGGCTGTACAAATTCTGTTGCATTATTTTCCTGTTAACAATGTGAAGCTGCTCTGAATCGGACTTGTTTAAAGCGCTGTATAAATAAAGGTGACTTGACTTGACACACACACGCGAGCAGAACACACTCATCTTACTGCAGTATTACTGACATACTACAGTCATTTTTGTTGATATGAACTTGATTTAATTCTATTTTCCATTTTCATTTTAGTTAAAAGTTGAGCATTCTTGTCATTAAAAACCCCCTGATTATTAAGTTTTAGTTTAGTTTTAGTTCTTTAACTTGAAGCTACATTTGTAATTTTGTCTGTGCTAAAACTGAAATAAAAATGTAATTAGAATATATAAAAATAAAAACTAATGCAAAATATTAATAAAACCTATAACAGTATTTCAGAGAATAAATAGTTTGTCACTGGAATCTGCTCTGTTAGGACACGGCGCAAGACATATTTTTCACGTTTCAATGAGAAATGTTTTTTATTTTATTTCAGTTAATGTTTATTTTATCCAAGTAATGAACATGTTTTTTATGGATTGGGTTAAGGATAATAACCCTGGCGTGTGTACCTGCATAGATGCAGATGAAGGTTCCCTTGTCAAGGTCGTCCCGGCAGCGAACGGCCCAGCCGCGGTCCAGCGTACGGAACACCTGCAGCCGCACACGCAGACCCTTCTGCACCACACGGTTCTGACAGCGGCTCTTTCGACAGCTGCACCACGGGCCGCACTCAAACAACCTGCCGGATCACAGCCAGTGCTCACATGCAGCTCATGCATCCAACACTACAAAACTGTTCAACTCAACCCAGCCCAACTCAGCCCAGCTCAACCCAACCCAACCCAACTCAGCCCAGCCCAGCCCAGCCCAGCCCAACTCAACCCAACTCAACCCAGCTCATCCCAACTCAACCCAGCTCAACCCAGCTCAACCCAGCTCAGCCCAGCCCAGCCCAGCCCAACTCAACCCAGCCCAACCCAGCCCAACTCAACCCAGCCCAACTCAGCCCAACTCAACCCAGCCCAACTCAGCCCAGCCCAACTCAACCCAGCCCAACTCAACTCAACCCAGCCCAACTCAACTCAACCCAGCCCAACTCAACTCAACCCAGCCCAACTCAACTCAACCCAGCCCAACTCAACTCAACCCAGCCCAACTCAACTCAGCCCAGCCCAGCCCAACTCAACCCAGCCCAACTCAACTCAACCCAGCCCAACTCAACCCAGCCCAACTCAACTCAACTCAACTCAACCCAGCCCAACTCAACTCAACCCAGCCCAACTCAACTCAACTCAACCCAGCCCAACTCAACCCAACTCAACCCAGCTCAACCCAACTCAGCCCAGCCCAGCTCAGCTCAACTCAACCCAGCTCAACCCAACTCAGCCCAGCCCAGCCCAGCTCAACCCAGCTCAACTCAACCCAGCCCAACTCAACCCAGCCCAATTTAACCCAACAATACACAGCTCCACCCAGCCCCACCCAGCCCAGCTCCGCCCCGCCAAGCTCCACCCAGCCCAGCTCCGCCCAGCCCATGGACTCACCCTGCTCGCACAGGCTCGCTCAGCCTCTGGTGCCTGTAATGAGCACCTCCTCCGGCTCTGTCCGTCAGCTGAACACAAGCGCAGCTCAGGGCATCTGCGCAGTCGCCTGTGCAGTCGCAGCACGCTGAGAAAAACGGTGCTGCGCTGAGGAAGCAGCCGTGCGGCCAGCGCTCCTTACGGTAACGGAACTCTTTTGGGCGTGTCTCGTCCACCTCATTGAACAGAGGCACAGGGACCGGCTCGATCCCGCGGCTGAGGTCTCGCTCGAACAAAAGCGCCGGCGAGACGGGAGCGCGTGCCTGATGTTCTGGAACAATCTCCGCATTGAAGCTGAAATTGCTCGGCTGCAACACGCCCAGAGTGTCCGACTGCTGCAGGAAGTGAAGCACCTCCTCCATGGAGCGCAGGCTCCGCCCACACGGCGCTTTATAAAGCACATCTGCGTCCTGCATGTCACTCTCATCCTCCTGCTCGCCGCCGGTGGCTCGGACCCGGGCGCAGTGGCGCTGGAAGTGGCACAGCATGGGCACCCGCAGCGGGTTGTGGCCCAGGAAGAGGTCGGCGTGAGCGGGCAGCTGCGGGACACATGCCGTGCTGCAGTCGTGCGGCTGGTAGACGAGCTGGACGGGAGACCGGGGCTCTTCAGAACACAAGCTCAGAGGAGACAGAAGCAGCATCAGATCCTGACCGCTCACGCCGTCCGTTCTGCTGGCTGAAGACATCTGACTGTAGTCCGAGCTCGACTCCATGTCTCTGGAGAGTCTGTGTGAGTGCGAGGCCATCAGAAAATAACACTCAAACCATCAGAAAATAATGATGATGATGATAATGACGAACCGTGAGCTGTCCTTCCGCAGGACGTCCTCTGTCTCGCCGCCGTTCCTCGAACCCTCAGGAGAATACTGAGACTCTGAGACGGTCACTGTCAGTATATCTGAAACACAGCAGTGGCGGATCGTCGGTGTGATGGGAACATGAGTGGCAGTATTGATCATCAGGACCGATCAGGACAAACCTTCATCAATCAGCACCTCCTGGATAGCTTCGGTCCTGATCACCTCAGACTCCAGAACGATCTTCATGGCCTGAACGTACTCTGAGACATCACCAGACCAGACACGATTAAAGAACAGGTGTGTGTGAGTGAGTGTGAGTGGGTGTGTGTGTGAGTGTGAGTGAGTCTGTGTGAGAGCGAGTGTGAGAGTGTGTGTGAGTATGAGTGAGTGTGTGAGTGAGTGTGAGTGAGTGTGTGTGTGAGTGTGTGTGTGTGAGAGCAAGTGTGAGAGCGAGTGAGTGTGTGTGTGTGTGTGTGTGTGTGTGTGTGTGTGTGTGTGTGTGTGAGAGCGAGTGTGAGCGAGTGAGTGAAGTGTGTGTGCGAGTGAGTGTGTGAAGTGTGTGTGGAGTGTGAGTGTGAGCGAGTGTGAGTGTGTGTGATAGCGAGTGTGAGAGAGTGTGTGAGCGAGTGTGAGTGTGTGTGTGAGTGGAGTGTGAGAGTGTGTGTGAGCGAGTGTGAGTGTGTGTGATAGCGAGTGTGAGAGTGTGTGTGAGCGAGTGTGAGTGTGTGTGATAGCGAGTGTGAGAGTGTGTGTGAGCGAGTGTGTGAGTGTGTGTGTGAGTGTGTGTGAGTGAGTGTGTGTGTGAGAGTGTGAGTGAGTGTGAGAGCGAGTGTGTGTGAGTGTGAGTGAGTGAGTGAGTGTGTGAGTGTGTGTGTGTGAGTGTGTGTGTGAGTGAGTGAGTGAGTGTGTGTGTGTGAGTGTGTGTGTGAGAGTGAGTGTGTGTGTGTGTGTGTGTGTGTGTGAGTGAGTGAGGAGTGTGAGTGTGTGTGAGTTTGTGTGTGTGTGTGAGTGAGTGTGTGTGTGTGTGTGTGTGTGTGAGTGTGTGTGAGAGTGTGTGTGATGAGTGAGTGTGTGTGTGTGTGTGTGTGAGTATGTGTGAGTGTGTGAGTATGAGTGAGTGAGTGTGTGTGTGTGAGTGAGTGTGTGTGTGTGAGTATGTGAGTGTGTGTGTGAGTGTGTGTGTGTGTGAGTGAGTGTGTGAGTATGAGTGTGTGTGTGTGTGTGTGTGTGTGTGTGTGTGTGTGTGTGTGTGTGTGTGTGTGTGTGTGTGTGTGTGTGTGTGTGTGTGTGTGTGTGTGTGTGTGTGAGTGTGTGTGTGAGTGTGTGTGTGTGTGTGTGTGTGTGTGTGTGTGAGTGAGTGTGTGAGTGTGTGTGTGTGTGTGAGTGTGTGAGTGTGTGAGTGTGTGTGTGTGTGTGTGTGTGTGTGTGTGTGTGAGTGTGAGTGTGTGTGAGTGTGTGAGTGTGTGTGAGTGAGTGTGTGAGTATGAGTGTGTGTGAGTGAGTGTGTGTGTGAGTGTGTGAGTGTGTGTGAGTGAGTGTGTGAGTGTGTGTGTGTGTGTGTGAGTGTGTGTGTGTACCTCGGTCTGTTGCGGTGTTGTGTCTGATCGCGTCTCTTAAATGTGTCAGGACGTCCATCAGCTCATCAAACACTTCATCAACATCCAGCTCCTCCCAGAAGAGCTTCGCTCGCTCTGAAACACAAGCA
>JAGHMJ010006280.1:155000-217500 GCA_018749465.1 Paracanthobrama guichenoti | reverse complement strand
AAACACAAGGAGGAAATTATAATAGAAATAGGATAAAAAAGTACTATATATATATATCTGTAGAATTATAAATAATCAAGTCAAGTAGAAGAAAATAAATAAATAAAGAAGTGGAGTAAAATAAGTGAAGTAGACTGTGCAGTGAGTAAACTGTAGACTTATAAATATGTGGTTAACAAATGTATAAGAGTATAATGTGCAAACAGGTTTATGACAGGTTGTTACACAGTAACAACGAGAACAGAAAGTGCAGTGCAATGTCAGTGTATCGATGTTTATCCTGACGTGAAGTCACGTGATGTTAAGTGACTGAGTTCAGGAGTCTGATGGCCTGGGGGAAGAAGCTCCTCCTGAGTCTCTCAGTTTTGGCCATCAGGCTTGGAAGCGCTACCAGATGGCAGCAGCGTGAAATGAGGGTTTGCAGGGTGATTAGAGTCCTTGATGATCTTAGTAGCTCTACCTTTGCAGCGTTTGGTGTAGACGTCCTGCAGAGATGGGAGAGCTGACCCTGAGATACGCTCGGATAAGCGCACGACTCTTTGCAGGGCTTTGCGGTCATGACTGGTGCTGTTCCCATACCACGCTGTGATGCACTGAGTTAATACACTTTCTATCGCCCCTAAATAGAAAGTTTTCAGGATAGCTGGTGAAACCCTGAATTTCCTCAGCTGGCGCAGGTGGTACAGTCTTTGCCTGGCTTTTTTCACCTGTGTCTGAATGTGAGCAGTCCAGGTCAGGTCCTCGGAGATGTTTACTCCCAGGTACTTGAAGCTGCTCACTCTCTCTCTACTGGTGACCCGCTGATCATGAGGGGGAGTATGTCCGTTGCTGTCTCTTCCTGAAGTCCACAATCATTTCTTTGGTCTTGCCAACATTCAGAGAGAGACAGTTGTCCTGGCACCATGATGTTAGATGCTCCACCTCGCCCAAGTATGCCGTCTCATTGTTGTTGGAAATGAGGCCCAGGACAACAGTATCATCAGCAAATTTGATGATAGAGGTGGAGCTGTGTGTGGACAAACAGTCATGCGTGTAGAGAGAGTAGAGCAGGGGCTCAGGACACAGCCCTGTGGAGCCCCACACTCAGGGTGATGGAGGTGGAGGTGGACTGGCCTATTCTCACCACCTGAGGCCTGCCAGTGAGGAAGTCCTCAATCCAGTGGCAGAGAGAAGGATTCAGGCCGAGATCCAGGAGTTTGGAGGTTAGCTTGATGGGAACTATGGTGTTAAAGGCTGAGCTATAGTCAATAAATAGCAGCCTTACGTAGTTCCCACTTTTGCTGTCGATGTGAGTGAGGGAGGAGTGGAGGACATGAGAGATGGCATCTTCAGTCGATCTATTGGGACGATAGGCAAACTGAAGAGGGTCCAAAGTGTCAGGAATGAAGGAGCAAATGGTGTTTTTCAGAACTGGACTGGACCACAGAGCAATGGAAGAAGGTGGCCTGGTCTGAGGGATCACGTGTTCTTTTACATCACGTGGATGGCCGGGTGCATGTGCGTGGCTTCCCTGGGGAACACATGGCACCAGGATGCACTATGGGAAGAAGGCGAGCCGGCGGAGGCAGTGTGATGCTTTGGGCAATGTTCTGCTGGGAAACCTTGGGTCCTGCCATCCATGTGGATGTTACTTTGACACGTACCACCTACCTAAGCATTGTTGAGACCATGTACAGCCTTTCATGGAAACGGTATTCCCTGGTGGCTGTGGCTCTTCCAGCAGGATAATGCTCCTGACAGAAAGCATAAATGAACATAATAGAAACTAAATATTTGCCATTTATTTGACCCATAATTATAATGTTAATTAGTCACATCTGCAGTCGTCCGGTCTGAGAAGTGTTCTTAACTCTGACTCTCTGCAGGTCTTCACGCGGGTCAGAACACCCTGAACACTCTCTGCGCTCTGAGAGCCGCCCGCGTCCTGTCCGCCGGGGCCTTCCCCAGCGCGGCCGACCCCGGAGCGCGAGCTGCTGTTCTGTCAGACTACGTGGAGTTCATGACGACCCCCGGCTCGCACGACGACACGTACGCCGAGTCCTTCCACAGGAGCTTCTTCTGCGACTGGCAGGAGCTCCGACCCGTGTCCCCGAGAGAGGTAAGCGCATCCCAACACGCTTCTGCGGCGCACGACACTATGTGACCCCCCCTGTCCCCTTGGCAGATTCTGGAGTTTGCGGAGCGGCGCTCCCGGCGCATATTGAACGCGTCCCACGCTGATGGCCAGCTGAACGCCATCGGCTGTCTCCCCATGGCCATTCCCTTCGTGCTGCTGTCTGCCACAGCCAGTGAGGAGGAAGCAGTGAGTCACATGACACCCCCTCACAGCCAATCAGTCTCACGTGGTGCTCAGTGTAAAGGTGTGTGTGTGTGTGCAGGTGTGTGCGGCGGTGGAGTTGGTGAAGCTCACTCATCCTCACGCGCAGCTGCCGCCGCTGGTGTCTCTGTACGCCCGCGCGCTCCACGCCACGCTCAACGGCTCCTGTGTGCGGCGGCAGGCCGAGGCCGCGCTCCGATCGCCCGCGCTGGACGCCTGGGACGCCTGCCAACCCTTCATACAGCGCGCCGAGAGGTCAGCACAACACACACTCATTATATAACACACACACAGGACAACTAAACATTACTAGAGGCGCTGGGGGGCTTTGGCCAGTGTGCGAATCATCTGGCCAGAAAAACATGGAAAAGATAAAAATAGATACATTTTATTAAAATAAATAAGTATAGTGGAAAAGTTTAGAGAAAAAAAACTGTAAATAAAATAAATGAATAAATTTAATTTTCTAAATAAGACAAGTGGAAAAGTTTTGAGAATAACATAAATAAATGTTTAAAATAAACATATATAAATTGACCAGTACAGAACTGTAGTCAGTAGAAACAGACGTCTATAGACTTCATGCAGCGAGAGCTCGGCACAGACTAAACACACGAGTGTGTGTGTCTGTGTGTGTGTCTGTGTGTGTCTGTGTGTGTCTGTGTGTGTCTGTGTGTGTGTGTGTGTGTGTGTGTGTGTGTGTGTGTGTGTGTGTGTGTGTGTGTGTGTGTGTGTGTGTGTGTGTGTGTGTGTGTGTGTGTGTGTCTGTGTGTGTGTGTGTGTGTGTGTGTGTGTCTGTGTGTGTGTCTGTGTGTGTGTGTGTGTGTGTGTGTGTGTGTGTCTGTGTGTGTGTGTGTGTGTGTGTGTGTGTGTGTGTGTCTGTGTGTGTGTGTGTGTGTGTGTGTGTGTGTGTGTGTCTGTGTGTGTGTGTGTGTGTGTGTGTGTGTGTGTGTGTGTGTGTGTGTGTGTGTGTGTGTGTGTGTGTGTGTGTGTGTGTGTGTGTGTGTGTGTCTGTGTGTCTGTGTGTGTGTGTGTGTGTGTGTGTGTGTGTGTGTGTGTGTGTGTGTGTGTCTGTCTGTGTGTGTGTGTGTGTCTGTGTGTGTGTGTCTGTGTGTGTGTGTGTGTGTGTGTGTGTGTGTGTGTGTGTGTCTGTGTGTGTGTGTGTGTGTGTGTGTGTGTGTGTGTGTGTGTGTGTGTGTGTGTGTGTGTCTGTGTGTGTGTGTCTGTGTGTGTGTGTCTGTGTGTGTGTGTGTGTGTGTGTGTGTGTGTGTGTGTGTGTGTGTGTGTCTGTGTGTGTGTGTGTGTGTGTGTGTGTGTGTGTGTGTGTGTGTGTGTGTGTGTGTGTGTGTGTGTGTGTGTGTGTGTGTGTGTGTGTGTGTGTGTGTGTGTGTGTGTGTGTGTGTGTGTGTGTGTGTGTGTGTGTGTGTGTGTGTGTGTGTGTGTCTGTGTGTGTGTGTGTGTGTGTGTGTGTGTGTGTGTGTGTGTGTGTGTGTGTGTGTGTGTGTGTGTGTGTCTGTCTGTGTGTGTGTGTGTGTGTGTGTGTGTGTGTGTGTGTGTGTGTCTGTGTCTGTGTGTGTGTGTGTGTGTGTGTGTGTGTGTGTGTGTGTGTGTGTGTGTGTGTGTGTGTGTGTGTGTCTGTGTGTGTGTGTGTGTGTGTGTGTGTGTGTGTGTGTGTGTGTGTGTGTGTGTGTGTGTGTGTGTGTGTGTGTGTGTGTGTGTGTGTGTGTGTGTCTGTGTGTGTGTGTCTGTGTGTGTGTGTGTGTGTGTGTGTGTGTGTGTGTGTGTGTGTGTGTGTGTGTGTGTGTGTGTCTGTGTGTGTGTGTCTGTGTGTGTGTCTGTCTGTGTGTGTGTGTGTGTGTGTGTGTGTGTCTGTGTGTGTCTGTGTGTGTCTGTGTGTGTCTGTGTGTGTCTGTGTGTGTGTGTGTGTGTGTGTGTGTGTGTGTGTGTGTGTGTGTGTGTGTGTGTGTGTGTGTGTGTGTGTGTGTGTGTGTGTGTGTGTGTGTGTGTGTGTGTGTGTGTGTGTCTGTGTGTGTCTGTGTGTGTCTGTGTGTGTGTGTGTCTGTGTGTGTGTGTGTGTGTGTCTGTGTGTCTGTATGTCTGTGTGTCTGTGTGTAATCAGGTTTCCAGCCTCATCCGCCGAGCGTCTGAAGGTCCATCAGAGCGCCGTGGAGTCTCTCGGACTCGCCTGCTACACACAAGGTCAGAAAATCCTGAGCCAATGCAGTGCAGAACTACCCATGATGCTCCTCTGACTGAGTGTATGTGTGTGTGTGTGTGTGTGTGCTGCAGGAGCGCTGACGAGCCTCTTCTACCTGGCGTACTGCTTTCATGATGACGTGCCGGGGGGAATCCTGACCAACACCAACTGTGGAGGTTTGTGTCTCCGTCTCTCGCACTGCTGGTTCCTGAGCGTGTGTGTGTGTGTGTATAACACTGTGTGTGTCCGCAGGAGAGAACTGTAACCGCGGCGCTGCGCTAGGCGCTCTCCTCGGTGCCCGGGCGGCGTACACCGGCTCAGCCGTGCCCCAGCGGTGGAAGGACGGGCTCCGGGATGCCCCGGGGACAATCACTGCCGTCCTGCGGGATCTGAAGAGCTCCACATCAGCCTGATGCTCACACACACACACACACACACACGCGTGTGCTGCTGGCACAGGAAGTTCTGCCCACAGATGAGGTTTCCAGCTTGACTTCCCCTCATCCGCCTCTCATGACCTACTTACATAATTCTCACATTAGAGCTGCATGTGTTATGAAGATTGAGTAAATGATCATCAGACGGCTGGAATATATCACTGACACGCTTGATTCAGAGTTAGAGTTCGGTTAGATCTAAAGATGATTTATACCGGCCAAAAGGGATGTGCGGCCTGTATAAATAAACTGACAGAAATGTGATATAGATTTATGTGATATTGAATAACAAATTGTGCGACATCATTTTCATCCAGAGAAATTATGAACATGCAAAACAGAAAAAAATTATTTTTGCGTAGTAAAATAAAACCTGTAGCTGTCATTTGCTGAGTAATTCTGTCAGATACATTTTAGTGTTTGTTCCCTCATTTAAAACATAAAATATTTCCTCATATTTTATGGTTTAATGTAAAAACTCCTCCAGACGTTACTTTTGGACACGACTGCAGGTTTTTAGATTGCTCTTTTATAGTTTATTTTATTATGTGCCATAAACAGCAATAATCAGAGAGCTGGTGATCTACAGACATTCATTATAATATTAATTTCTGTTGATGTGATTCAGAACTGAAGCGCTGCATGAGCGCCGCTGTCTGTCTTCTGTCCGACTGATCTTCAGGAGTTTAACTGGACAGTGTTGCAGACGGTGAGGTCATCACGCTTGTTCTGAATCATACACTGTTTGTTCGTCGGCCAGAGGAGAACTGGCACCCCGACTGAGCCTGGTTTCTCCCAAGGTTTTTTTCTCCATTCTGGCCCTGAAGGAGTTTTGGTTCCTTGCCACCGTTGCCTCTGGCTTTTGGCTTGCTCAGTTGAGGACTCCTAAATCTCATCTATATTCCCGATCTGCCCGCATTGACACTATATGATACTGAAATGAGCTGGATAACGTCACCGTTTCACCAGAACGGCTGTACAAATTCTGTTGCATTATTTTCCTGTTAACAATGTGAAGCTGCTCTGAATCGGACTTGTTTAAAGCGCTGTATAAATAAAGGTGACTTGACTGATTGTTTCCTTTAATGTAGCAGTTGGCCTGTGCTTATGAATATTATAAACAATCTTCTGCTTCAGACATTTATTTTGTGAAGATGAACATGCTGTTGTGTTTGCTGTAATTCTATTTATAGCTTTCATTTTGATAAAGCTGTGTGTGTGTGCGTATCGTGTTGATCAGCGCTCGATTTCTGTTTAAACCACACACATCTCTCTGTGGTCTCACAGACGAGACGAGAACTTCAGTCGCTCCAGTAGCTCTTCACACACACACACACACACACACTACAGAGTTTAAACTCGAGATGGAAACCGCAGCGCTTCTTTTAGTTTGGGGTAAATCAGTCAGAGAAGCTGTGAAGATATAGTGATATACAGATGATTCATTATGCAAACGCTATGTTCACCAGCTCATTCTGTTTAAAGAGATGAAATGATCCTCAACTCTCATGTTTTTCCAAACCTGTATGACTCTAGTCTCTATCTGTGACGACCCCGGACCCCAGTAAATGATGACGGAATGTGCCTTTAGACTTCTTAAAAGGGTGTAAAGTTTCTCCTAAATCAGACAGCACACCTGAGAAACTAAAGCATGGCTATGAAGCATGTGGATGTAACAGCAGTTTGTGCTGAACTACAGGCGTAACAGATGATGAATGTGTAGAGCTGTACAAACACTCACAGGTGAAGGTGTTTCTGCCTGAATCAGTGGCTCCCCCTGCTGGACACTCACTGAACCGCTTCAGTCTCACTGTGTTATTGTGCAATGATCTGCTGTCCGAACGCCCACAAGTGTCCAGACCACAGCCATCGGACTTCGCCCCTGAAGCTAAAACACCATGGAGCTCAAGCTGAACAGAATGAAGCTTTGCCACACGATCCTAACACTGCTCGCCGTCCCAGAGTGCTTTGGGCTTCCGTCAGGTGAGCGTCTGTCTGGATCTGTGTTTGTGAGATCAGCTGTGTGTGGTGGTGTTCATGTGATCCTCATCTGTGTTTACATCCGCAGTGTTCCTCAGTAAGTCCGAGGCCAGCCAGGCGCTAACGCACCGTGTCCGGCGGGCAAACTCCTTCCTGGAGGAGCTGAAGCTGGGAGATCTGGAGAGGGAGTGTCTGGAGGAGACCTGCTCGTATGAGGAGGCCAGAGAGATCTTCAGCGTCCCCGAACAACTGGTGAGCAAACTAACCTCCGTTCAGTCGAGGAGGAGTCTCGCCGTGAGACGCTCCTGAAGAGCTGACGGAAGTCTAACAGATTCTCCTGTTGTGTTTCAGGCGGATTTCTGGAAGAGATACACAGGTAAACTGATGCCATACATCTGATAAAACAATGCATTACATTTCATGAGTAGTTACATTCTAACATAGCTCAATCATTTTTAAACACTGCGCATAAAATGTAAAAGAAAAGAACTCCATAGCAACTGCATAGCAACAATATGGCAACCACTCAGAACGCCTTAGTAAATGCATAGCAACGACCTGGCAACCACACAGAACTCCATAGCAACAGCCTGACAACCACTCCATAGCAACGACATGACAACCACTCAGAACTCGACTGCAACGAACACACCACCATTCCATAGCAACAACCTGACAAATACTCAGAACTCAACAGCAATGACCTGACAACCACTCAGAACTCCATAGGAACGAACAACTAGACTAGAGTACACAACTAGACTCCCCTCAGTGTGAATGTGTTGTGTGGTCTTCAGAGGTGGACTTCTGTCAGTCGAGGCCGTGTCAGAACGGAGCCACATGTGTGGATCATACGAACACATACATCTGCATCTGTCCGGTGAACTTTGAGGGGCGACACTGTGACAAAGGTGACACACAAACATCAGCAGCGTCCCAGAGCTAAACATCTACTCCTGCTTAAATCCTGTCGTCCGTCCCACAGAAATACTCCCACCCAGTTCCTATGGATGTTTGTACAAGAACGGCGGCTGTGAGCACTTCTGTGTGGAGATCACCGACTCGACTCATCGCTGCGATTGTGCTCCGGGATACACACTGAACACGGACAACAGCAGCTGCATGCCGCAGGGTCTGTCTCAAACACACACACACAAACACACACACACACTCGCTCTCACACACACACACACAAACACACACACACACACTCGCTCTCACACACACACACACACACACTTGCTCACACACACTCTCTCTCACACACACACACACACACACACACACTGCCCCTAAACCTACCCATCACACACACTGACACTCTCACACTCACACACACACACTGCCCCTAAACCTACCCATCACACACTCACACACACACACTCACACACACTGACACTCTCACACTCACACACACACTCTCACACACTGACACTCTCACACACTGACACACACACACACTCACACACACACTCACACACACACACTCACTGACACTCACACACACACACACACACACACACTCACACACACTGACACTCTCACACTCACACACACTGACACTCTCACACTCACACACACACTCACTGACACTCTCACACTCACACACACACACACACACACACACTGACACTCTCACACTCACACACACTCACTGACACTCTCACACTCACACACACTCACTGACACTCTCACACTCACACACACTCACTGACACTCTCACACTCACACACACACACACACTCACACACACTGACACTCTCACACGCACACTGCCCCTAAACCTACCCATCACACACTCACACACACACACACTCACTGACACTCTCACACTCACACTCACACACACACACTCACACACACTGACACTCTCACACTCACACACACACTCTCACACACTGACACTCTCACACTCACACTGCCCCTAAACCTACCCATCACACACTCACACACACACTCACACACACTCTCACACTCACACACTCTCACACACTCACTCTCACACACACACTCACTCACACTCACACACACTCACACACTGACACTCTCACACTCACACACACTCTCACACTCACACTCTCACACTCACACACTGACACTCTCACACTCACACACACTCTCACACTCACACACTGACACTCTCACACTCACACACACACACTCACACACACTGACACTCTCACACTCACACACACACTCTCACACACTGACACTCTCACACTCTCACACTCACACTGCCCCTAAACCTACCCATCACACACTCACACACACACTCACACACACTCTCACTCACACACTCTCACACACTCACTCTCTCACACACACACTCACTCACACTCACACACACACACACTCACACTCTCACACTCACACTCTCACACTCACACTCACACACTGACACTCACACACTGACACTCTCACACACACACACACTCTCACACACACACACACACACACACACACACACACACACACACACTCACACACACACTCAAAAAATGTCATACACTCTTAAAAATAAAGGTTGTTTATTGCCATCGATGGTTCCTTTAATATCTAGAGTCTTTCCATTCCACAAAAAAGTTCTTTAAATATTCCTAACACTAAGACTAATTTTATTTTAAGAACGGATCACTCAAAACGGCTCTGGGAAAACCCTTTGAATCTTTATTTAGAATAGAGCATTTAGTAGGTAAGCATGCACTGCCAGTCATAACTCTTCTCCCGTGGCCTCGTGGGATAGGAAAGTGTCCCTCAGATGCTCACCTGTGAATCCAGACACACTATTCGGACCGGTCCAGTGTGTGCTGTGAGGTCATGTGAACCCATGCTGTGTTTCTCAGGAGGTTTCCCGTGTGGCCAGCCGGTGGAGCAGGGTGTGGGTCCGAGGATCGTGAAGGGCGACGTGTGTCCTAAAGGACAGTGTCCGTGGCAGGTGAGGACTCATTCCATGATAAAGTAGGGATGTTCACGATTAATCCATGATAGATTCATTGTCGATAATACCTTAAATCAGACATGACACAAGGAAATGAACCGAGCGCGCCACAGTTGTTTTAGCCGTTATATTTGATTATTAAATAAGTAATTTAATAAATGATCAATCACATCGACTCTTTTTACAATCCCACTAGCCCTTTATGTAGACTAACCTTTCTCATTGCTTTGGGGAGGAGCATTTGTGCAGCGTTTGCAGACCTGTCCCGCGGTCGCTATAAGACACGGATGTAGACGTGTACCGCAGTGTAAATGCTAATGATTAATTGATCGTTAATTTAGACGCTGATCAATCATGGGAACTTATGTAAATTGACATCCCTACTTAAAAGTAAAAGTTCCAAAAGGGAACTTCACAGCGATGCCATAGAAGAACCATTATGTTTACAGTAAACATTTCCATTTTCGTGTGAATAATATTAATAACCTTTAGTGGAACGTTGATGCCACTGACAAGCCTTTATTTCTGTGCTTCTCCACAGGCTTCACTAGAGTACGCTGGGGAGTATAAATGCGGTGGTGTTATTCTAGATTCCCAATGGATTCTCACCGCGGCTCATTGTGTCTGGAATACGGATCCGACCGTCTTACAAG
The DNA here is from genome assembly GCA_018749465.1 of Paracanthobrama guichenoti. NCBI lineage: Eukaryota > Metazoa > Chordata > Actinopteri > Cypriniformes > Gobionidae > Paracanthobrama > Paracanthobrama guichenoti. Next base: position 206,978 of record JAGHMJ010006280.1, on the reverse strand, counting down.
TGACACTCGGTAAGAAACGACAGTCATGACCTCTGGAGTTGTGAGGTCTAACTCACACGTGCTTAGTTTTATAAAAGCTCCGACTTCTCCCAGTTGACCTTTGTGATGCCATGTGTGCCCCTGGAGCCCAACAGCAGCGCTGCGTCTCACGGGTTTAGCCAACAATACATTAGAAGGGTCAAAATTATCCATTTTTCTTTTATGCCAAAAATCATTAGAATATTAAGATCATGTTCATGAAGATATTTTGTAAATGTCCTACTGTAAATATATCATAAGTGTATTATTAGTAGTGATATGCATGGCTAAGGACTTCATTTGGACAACTTTAAAGGAGATTTTCTCAATATTTAGACTTTTTGCACCCTCAGATTCCAGATTTTCAGATATTGTCCGATCCTAACAAACCATACATCAATGGAGAGATTATTTATTCAGCTTTCAGATGATCTATACATCTCAATTTCACAAAATTGACCCTTATGACTGGTTTTGTGGTGCGGGGTCACATATGAAAACAACCCAAAAAAATGGCAGTGGATTCAAGAATCAAAACCTCCAGCAAGACAAGTTACACTCGTCTTTTCTCCTCTATTGTGCCGTATATCGAGTGAAGCGCTTCAGGAACAAGAACAAATGTAGGGCGGGGCTTGATTGTGTCTGTGGGGAATTGATTGGATGGTTGTGGTTTGCTATTGGTGGATCTCATGTGAGTGACAGGTTGATTTGATACTGTTGACATTCCTCCTCCCACAGCTCTCATCTTTCGGTCTCATTTCTTCTGTAGGTGAACACATCCTTAATAAAGACGAAGGGACAGAACAGAGGAGGAAAGTGTCTAAAGTGTTCATGCACCCGCAGTACAACCACTCCAGCACCGACAATGACATCGCCCTGCTGCGTCTGCTCAGACCCATCACACTCGACCGCTTCGCCATCCCTGTGTGCCTTCCTCCCGCTAACAGCACATTCGTGCGCACACTAGGAGCCGTCCGCATGTCCACCGTCAGCGGGTGGGGTCGCCTGGCGCAGTCGGGGCCGACGTCTGTGGTTCTTCAGAGGCTGGAGGTGCCGAGGGTCTCGTTAGACGAGTGCAGGGCGAGGTCGGGTCTGAAAGTGACCCGGAACATGCTGTGCGCTGGCTTCATCGAGGGCGGCCGCGACTCCTGTCAGGGCGACAGTGGAGGGCCGCTGGTCACCCGCTACAGAAACACGTGGTTTCTGACTGGAATCGTGAGCTGGGGTAAAGGCTGCGCGAGCATCGGCGTCTACGGCATCTACACGCGGGTGTCCATCTTTTTGGAGTGGATTATGAAGACTACGGCCAGCGCATGAATACAAGAGTTTATCATTGTGTAGTTTAAAGTGAAGTGTGTTCAGATTTCATGTTCAGTCACTGTAAGTCGGGCCGTCCACCTATTATTTTAGTGTGAACTTTGGGATACTGCATGTAAAAATGTTGGATGGATACAAAATGGATAAAAATCTGCTCAATCGAGGCAAATCCGATAAGAAGACATGCACATAAACTATGGCAAAAACTCACGTGACTTGGAATAGCGCATAAAACATTTCAAATAAAGCAACATTCCCATGTGTTCAAGAGCGGATGACTGGTTGAAATGCTCTAAGAAGCGCAAAAATCAATTGAGGCGTATATATTTTTCCGACAAGACATGCACATAAACTATGACAGAAACACATTTACCGACTAAATCCCGCAGAACCTCATGCGACTATAATTGTACGTAGTAATTTCCCTCAAGTTAATTGTGAAAAAACAGAATTTTTAATTATTGGACAAAATAACTCCACAAGTAGTAACCTAGAATACTGTCTAACACTCGATGGCTGCTCTGTCAAGTCCTCGTCGTCAGTGAGGAACCTGGGTGTGCTCTTTGATACCAATCTTTCATTTGAAAGCCACGTTTCTAACATCTGTAAAACTGCATTCTACCATCTTAAAAATATATCTAAATTACGGCGCATGCTTTCGATGCAAAATGCTGAACAGTTAATTCATGCGTTTATGACCTCAAGGCTAGATTATTGTAATGCTTTACTGGGTGGTTGCCCTGCTCGCTTAATAAACAAACTCCAGCTGGTCCAAAACGCAGCAGCTCGAGCTCTTACTAGAACCAGGAAGTATGACCATATTAGCCCGGTTCTGTCAACACTGCACTGGCTCCTATTAAACATCGTATACATTTTAAAATCTTGCTTATTACTTACAAAGCACTAAATGGTTTAGCTCCCCAGTACTTGAGCGAGCTCTTAACGCATTATACTCCATCACGTCTATTGCGGTCTCAAAACTCTGGCCAGTTGATAATCCCTAGAATATCAAAATCAACTGCAGGCGGTCGATCCTTTTCCTATTTAGCACCTAAACTCTGGAGCAGTCTTCCTAGCATTGTTCGGGAAGCAGACACACTCTGTCAGTTTAAATCTAGACTAAAACGCATCTCTTTACTATGGCTTACACACAGAACATTTAATTCCTCCAGAAGCATATCACATGATTGAGTTCCCAAACACCAGCATCCTAACGCAAGAGAACATGACAGCGTTTATTGTGTTTCGCCTGATGATCTGAGTGTTTGTGTGTTTGCCTGACGCTCAGAGTGTGTGTGTTTTGCCTGACGCTCAGAGTGTGTGTGTTTCACCTGATGTTCTGAGTGTGTGTGTTTTGCCTGACGCTTAGAGTGTGTGTGTGTTTCGCCTGACGCTTAGAGTGTGAGTGTTTCGCCTGACGCTCTGAGTGTGTGTGTTTCACCTGATGTTCTGAGTGTGTGTGTTTCGCCTGATGTTCTGAGTGTGTGTGTTTCGCCTGATGTTCTGAGTGTGTGTGTTTTGCCTGACGCTTAGAGTGTGTGTGTGTTTCACTGACGCCTGACTAGAGTGTGTGTGTTTCGCCTGACGCTCTGAGTGTGTGTGTTTCGCCTGATGTTCTGAGTGTGTGTGTTTCACCTGATGTTCTGAGTGTGTGTGTTTCACCTGATGTTCTGAGTGTGTGTGTTTCGCCTGATGTTCTGAGTGTGTGTTTCGCCTGACGCTCTGAGTGTGTGTGTTTCACCTGATGTTCTGAGTGTGTGTTTCGCCTGATGTTCTGAGTGTGTGTTTCGCCTGATGTTCTGAGTGTGTGTGTTTCGCCTGATGTTCTGAGTGTGTGTGTTTCGCCTGATGTTCTGAGTGTGTGTGTTTCGCCTGATGTTCTGAGTGTGTGTGTTTCGCCTGACGCTCTGAGTGTGTGTGTTTCACCTGATGTTCTGAGTGTGTGTGTTTCGCCTGACGTTCTGAGTGTGTGTGTTGAGCCTGACGTTCTGAGTGTGTGTGTTTCGCCTGATGTTCTGAGTGTGTGGGTTGCGCCTGATGTTCTGAGTGTGTGTTGCGCCTGATGTTCTGAGTGTGTGTTTCGCCTGATGTTCTGAGTGTGTGTGTTTCGCCTGATGTTCTGAGTGTGTGTGTTTCACCTGATGTTCTGAGTGTGTGTTTCACCTGATGTTCTGAGTGTGTGTGTTTCACCTGATGTTCTGAGTGTGTGTGTTTCGCCTGATGTTCTGAGTGTGTGTGTTTTGCCTGACGCTTAGAGTGTGTGTGTGTGTTTCGCCTGACGCTCTGAGTGTGTGTGTTTCGCCTGACGTTCTGAGTGTGTGTGTTTCACCTGATGTTCTGAGTGTGTGTGTTTCACCTGATGTTCTGAGTGTGTGTGTTTCGCCTGATGTTCTGAGTGTGTGTGTTTCGCCTGATGTTCTGAGTGTGTGTTTTGCCTGACGCTTAGAGTGTGTGTGTTTCACCTGATGTTCTGAGTGTGTGTGTTTCACCTGATGTTCTGAGTGTGTGTGTTTTGCCTGACGCTTAGAGTGTGTGTGTGTGTTTCACCTGACACTCTGAGTGTGTGTGTTTCGCCTGATGTTCTGAGTGTGTGTGTTTAGCCTGACACTCTGAGTGTGTGTGTTTCGCCTGATGTTCTGAGTGTGTGTTGCGCCTGATGTGTGTGTGTGTTTCGCCTGACACTCTGAGTGTGTGTGTTTCGCCTGATGTTCTGAGTGTGTGTGTTTCGCCTGATGTTCTGAGTGTGTGTGTTCGCCTGATGTTCTGAGTGTGTGTGTTTCGCCTGACGCTCTGAGTGTGAGCGTTTCGCCTGACGCTCTGTGTGTGTGTTTCGCCTGACACTGAGTGTGTGTGTTTGTGCTGTTTTGCCTGAGTGTAGAGTGTGTGTTTCGCCTGATGTTCTGAGTGTGTGTTTCGCCTGATGTTCTGAGTGTGTGTGTGTGTGTCAGAGTGTGTGTGTGTGTGTTTCGCCTGACGCTCTGAGTGTGTGTGTTTCACCTGATGTTCTGTGTGTGTGTGTTTCACCTGATGTCTGAGTGTGTGTGTTTCGCCTGATGTTCTGAGTGTGTGTGTGTTTCGCCTGATGTTCTGAGTGTGTGTTTATTACTGATATTTCTGAGTGTGAAAATTGTTCTCTTGATGTTCTGATGTGTGTGTTGCGCCTGATGTTCTGAGTGTGTTTCGCCTGACGATATTCTGTGTGTGTGTTTCACCTGATGTTCTGAAGTGTGTGTTTGCCTGACTCCAGCCACGAGTGTGTGTTGCGCCTGATGTTCAGAGTGTGTGTGTTGCGCCTGATGTTCTGAGTGTGTGTGTGTTTCGCCTGATGTTCTGAGTGTGTGTGTGTTTCGCCTGACACTCTGAGTGTGTGTGTTCCGACCTTTGAAGCCTGAGCACCAAGATGTTCTGAGTGTGTGTCAACATGCCTGATGTTCCAGTGTGAGCTTTATGTCCTCTGAGTTCTGTGTGTGTTTGCTACAGGTAACTGATGTTCTGAGTGTGTGTGTTTCGCCTGATGTTCTGAGTGTGTGTTTCGCCTGACGCTCTGAGTGTGTGTGTGTTTCACCTGATGCTCTGAGTGTGTGTGTTTCACCTGATGTTCTGAGTGTGTGTGTTTAGCTGACACTCTGAGTGTGTGTGTTTCGCCTGACACTCTGAGTGTGTGTGTTTCGCCTGACACTCTGAGTGTGTGTGTTTAGCTGACACTCTGAGTGTGTGTGTTTCGCCTGACACTCTGAGTGTGTGTGTTTCGCCTGACACTCTGAGTGTGTGTGTTTAGCTGACACTCTGAGTGTGTGTGTTTCGCCTGACACTGAGTGTGTGTGTTTCGCCTGACACTCTGAGTGTGTTTCACCTGATGTTCTGTGTGTGTGTGTGTGTGTGTGTGTGTGTGTGTTTCGCCTGACACTCTGAATGTGTTTCACCTGATGTTCTGTGTGTGTGTGTGTGTGTGTGTGTGTGTGTGTGTTTAGCTGACACTCTGAGTGTGTGTGTGTGTTTCGCCTGATGTTCTGAGACAACACTCATTTACAGTTTATTACAGATATTTTGAGCCAGAAAATTGTTCTCTTGAACACACGGGATGGAAATGCTGCTTTATTCGCAAATGTTTTATGCGATATTCCAAGTTAAATTTGCAACTTTGGATGGACTCCCTGAAGAGCGGCGCTTTCGTCTGACTCCAGCCACGAGTTTGGGCCGAGAGTTACGATGTTCAGCCTAAGCATGGCACCACAAAATCTAGTCAAAAAATGACACACTTCACTTTTAAGGAGACATGTGAGTATATATAATAAACACTGGGAGAACATTATTAAAATTTGTATTATGCATCAAAAAATAAATATTTCCTTCAAACATTGTCCTGTCTCGTGGTGTCTCTGTGGTTCGGTGAGGGAGGGCTTGAGGGGTGGAGAGTATTTAGACTTCCGACCTTTGAACCTGCAGCACAAGACAAACTGAAGCTGGTCAACATGCGTCTCCTGTCAGAGCTTTATGTCCTCTTGAGTCTTTACTGTTGTCATTCGGCTACAGGTAACTAATCCAACTATACTACCAGTCGCAGGAGTGTTTGTTATTAGAGTGTTGTTAATGCAGTCTCGTGTGTGTGTTCAGTGTTCATGGGAAGGGACGGGGCTCATGAGGTTTTGATCCGGACCAGGCGGGCGAACTCTGGCTGGTTTGAGGAGATGAAGATGGGTAATCTGGAGAGGGAGTGTCTGGAGGAGAAGTGCTCATATGAGGAGGCGCGGGAGGTGTTCGAACACACCGAGGCCACGGTCAGCATTACACGTCTGATGCATGTTGGCTAGAAAACTAGTGTAGTGTTAAACTGCTTTTCCCAGCCGGAAGGACTGAGGTCTGTTTTATTAATACAATGCCTAATGTATCCATAAGCACTTCTGAAGTGGCATTAATGTATTTACACTTCTGCAGGGTTTATGACGGTAAATTTAAGACCAATTAAATCAATTTTTCAAACCTACAGAACCTTCTGATCACTGCAGAAAACTGATGTTGTTTTTCAGTAGTCAAAAGCATGTGTAACTAATTGAAATCATGAAACAATTTTACAGCAATATATTAGAAAAAAATCATTTTTAGGACCCTATGAAATACGTTTGATTTTTTTTCTCAAATTCCGTTTTATTTTTAACAAATTCTGTTTTCCATTTTGGGGGAACTCTGCTCACATGAGGGAGTAAATGATGACAGAATGAACTGTGAACTGTCCCTTTAAGTGCACTGACCCGTCCTACTTTTGATTTATTCATCCAAAAGTTGACAAATTCCATGACATTATACAGTAAATTCCATTTTTATGAATGGATTCTGCGATTCCGTACCCATTTTCCACATCCCAGAAATCATAGGGCCCTAATTTAATACCATGGACTTTCTGCTCCAGTTGAAGACATTCGTAAGGCCTGTGGAAACCCTGTCAGTGCTGTTGTATGCTTTGATAGGGTCATAATGTAGTCCGTGGCATTGTGTCTGGAGTATGAGCTGGCACAGAGCTGCCTTATGTGTAAAGATGCCTTAATAAAGGCCACTAATGTCTAACTGATGTCTCCACACAGAATGAGTTCTGGAAGATCTACGATGGTGAGTTTTGAAGACTTGTGACTTATGGCATAAACTTATGGCTTAATCTGTAATCGTAATTAAGATGGATCTTTATGTGCGTCTGCAGTGACAGATCACTGCGCATCAAACCCGTGTGAGAATGACGGGCTGTGCATGAGCCAGAACTCCGAGTCCTACACCTGTCTGTGCACGGCGGGCTTCAGCGGACGCACCTGTGAGCGCGGTGAGGGACTCATTAGGGTTAAACCTCGATTTAAGAATTCATTTTTGTACTGGAAAACAAGACCAAAATATTGAGGAAGAACATCTGTTTTTGCAGGTGGTGTTTAATGTTGAGTTTGTAGTAGATAACCAACCATATCTAATGTTCTCTCTGTAATGAACAAGGGATTTATGCTTTAATAACTATATACGTGAAACTTTCTGAAGAGAATTTGGCGTTCAAATGAAAACCGTCTCATCCTTGAAGTTCAAGAACAAACAAACTCCTGATTCAGGCACAGGAACATTTCCTCCCAATCTTTGACTCCTCAGAGATTAAAGGCGTGCCGGACTCCTGCCTGTATGATAACGGCCACTGCGAGCACTTCTGCACAGAGGAGAACGGTCAGCGCAACTGTTCCTGTGCCGATGGATATTTCTTAGGGTCAAATGGTCAGAACTGCCTGACACACGGTGAGAACATCACACGGGCAACTGGTCAGAATCAAGCCTCGTCCTTGTTCTTAGCTTCCTTGCAAACACTGTACAGACATGCTTCATTACATTCATTTAGAGTTGACCCATCACAACTGTCCGTCTGTTACAGAGGCGTTCCCGTGTGGGAAGGTTCCTCTTCTTCAGGGTGGAGCTGCTGCCACAAACCTTCAGGCGGATCTGAGGTCTCGAATCGTTGGTGGAGCCGAATGTCCTAAAGGTCACTGTCCGTGGCAGGTAGCAGCGGCAGTCACGTCACAGAACCCACGATGGGTCATTCTGTACTGTACCATCAATCATCTCTGTGCGTGTGTGTGTGTGTGTGTGTGTTGATGGACAGGTGCTGCTGAAGTACGGTGAGAAGGGCTTCTGTGGAGGCGTGATCTACAAACCCACCTGGATCCTCACAGTCGCGCACTGCTTAGAAAAACTCAAAGTCAAGTTTCTCAAGATAGTCGCAGGTACAGTCGCTCTTTATTTAATGTTAAAAATATATAATTGTTATATATAATTGGATAATTGTTTCAGCCACTCTCAGTATGTATTTTTAATGTTAAAATTGTGTAATATCTATGAATTTGATTGTTTATCCATTTGGTTGTGAGTGAAGTGTGTTTGCAGAGAGACTCCCCCCACACTCTCTTCTGATTGGTTGTGATTTTGGATTGATTTGATTGTGAGCACACTGCGCCTGCAGAGAGACTCCACCCACACTCTCTTCTGATTGGCTGTGATTTTGGATTGATTTGGTTGTGAGCACACTGCGCCTGCAGAGAGACTCCACCCACACGCTCTTCTGATTGGCTGTGATTTTTGATTGATTTGATTGCGAGTGCAGTGCGTTTGCAGAGAGACTCCACCCACACGCTCTTCTGATTGGCTGTGATTTTGGATTGATTTGATTGCGAGTGCAGTGCGTTTGCAGAGAGACTGCAGAGATTGATTTGATTATGGAGTGCAGTGCGCCTGCAGAGACTCCGCCCACACACTCTTCTGATTGGCTGTGATTTTTGATTGATTTGATTGCGAGTGCAGTGCGTTTGCAGAGAGACTCCGCCCACATGCTCTTCTGATTGGCTGTGATTTTGGATTGATTTGGTTGTGAGTGCAGTGCGCTTGCAGAGACTCCACCCACACTCTCTTCTAATTGGCTGTGATTTTGGATTGATTTTTGGTTGCAGAGAGAGTGCAGTGCGATTGGCTTGCAGAGAGACTCCACCCACACGCTCTTCTGATTGATTGGCTGTGATTTTGGATTGATTTGGTTGTGAGCACACTGCGCCTGCAGAGAGACTCCACCCACACTCTTCTTCTGATTGGCTGTGATTTTGGATTGATTTGGTTGTGCAGAGAGCACACTGCGATTGGCCTGCAGAGAGACTCCACCCACACGCTCTTCTGATTGGCTGTGATTTTGGATTGATTTGGTTGCTTGCGAGACTCCACCCACTTCTGTGCTGTGATTGCAGAGAGACTCCACCCACACGCTCTTCTGATTGGCTGTGATTTTGGATTGATTTGATTGTGAGCGCTGCGCGTTTGCAGTGCAGTGCGTTTGCAGAGACTCCACCCACACTCTCTTCTGATTGGCTGTGATTTTGGATTGATTTGATTGCGTTTGAGCGCAGTCTTCTGATTTTGCAGAGAGACTCCACCCACCCACTCTCTTCTGATTGGCTGTGATTTTGGATTGATTTGATTGCGAGCGCCCTCTCTTCTGTGCGTTTGCAGAGAGACTCCACCCACACGCTCTTCTGATTGGCTGTGATTTTGGATTGATTTGATTGCGAGTGCAGTGCGTTTGCAGAGAGACTCCACCCACACTCTCTTCTGATTGGCTGTGATTTTTGATTGATTTGATTGCGAGTGCAGTGCGATTTTGCAGAGAGACTCCGCCCAGTGCGCTTGCAGAGAGCTCTTCTGATTGGCTGTGATTTTTTGATTGATTTGATTGACTCCGCCCAGAGCACATTGCGTGATTTTTGAGAGACTGAGCACAGTGCGTTTGCACCACGCGCTCTTCTGATTGGCTGTGATTTTTGATTGATTTGGTTGCGAGTGCAGGACAAAATATTGCAGCCTAAACAAACCCATAGCTGATGATGCCATTCGTATTAATTAAACAACAATATTTTCAAGTAGAGAAAACACAGCAATTTTTTTACATAATTATTTGTTATACAAGTAATTGTTTAAATGATAGTTCACCCAAAAATGAAAGTTCTGTCATCAGTTTCTTGCTCATGTCATTCCAAAACCCATAAGACTTTCATTCATCTTCGTAACGCAAATCTGAGAGATCTCTCTCCCTCCATTTAAAGTCTAATCACCCAAAACTCTGAGGATATAAATATCTTTGTGCTCCAAACATGAACGAAAGTCTTATGGGTTTTGGAGCAACTGATGAAAATGATGTCTCATTTTTGGGTGAACTATCCCTTTAATAACTGAAAAGAGCCTGAGAAAGTTTGAATGTTTTTGTTAAGATTGTTAATGAATATTTATTTGTATTCTGTGGTCCTGTGCCTCAGGTGAGCATGACATCGAGGTGGATGAAGGCACAGAGCAGGTCCTCCAGGTGAAGGAGATGCTCATGCACCCCGGGTACGTGCCCGAGACCGCGGACAACGACATCGCCCTGCTGCGTCTGGACAGCCCCATCGTCTACAGCACGTACGCCGTTCCCGTCTGCCTGCCTCTGCGCGACACGGCCGAGCGCGAGCTGTGGGCCGTCAGCAAGCACACGGTGAGCGGCTGGGGCAAACGCAGTGAGGGCGGCCCCACCTCACGCTTACTGCGCCGGCTCCTGGTGCCCCGCATCCGCACGCAGGAGTGTGTCCAGAGCAGCAACGTGTCCCTCACCAGCAACATGTTCTGTGCCGGGTACATCGAGGGAAAGCAGGACTCGTGTAAAGGGGACAGCGGTGGGCCGCTGGTGACCCGCTACAGGGACACCACCTTCCTGCTGGGAATCGTGAGCTGGGGGAAAGGCTGCGCCCGTCCGGGAGCCTACGGCATCTACACGCGTGTCTCCAACTACCTGCAATGGATCCATGAACATACGGCCAATTCGACACAAGTGAAGCATTAAAACGTCTGCACAGAGAATTTGCACGCTGCTCTATTTATGTCTGATTGTGTCTGATTTCTTCGGTGTTTGACATCTTTATCCTCTCTAGTTCATCACCTCATTCACAAATAAACAATTCAGTAGAATGAAAACGATCTGTGTTTATTGGGTTTGTATGCACATGTGTGTGAAGGTGCGGCACATGTACCTTTGCTCAGCAACATTTCCAGCTGTTCCAATGGGAATCCACGCAAGTTGTGAGTTTTGCGCAAGGGCGAGAATGTTCTCCGAGTTGGTCTGTGAATTCTGTTATCTGTGATGCGATAACATTCAAGCGACAAGCAGTTTGTCATTCACAAACAAATCACTCCAAAATCACAGCCAATCAGAAGAGCGTGTGGGCGGAGTCTCTCTGCAGGCACACAGCATTCGCAGTGAAGATACATAATCAAAATCACTACCAAAATCACAGCCAATGAAACAATCTTTGTCAGTTTGTTGTGGGCGAAAGGTGAGTTATACATTGGAGTCTCTCTAAAGTACCTGAGCAGTGCACACAGCATTCGCAGTGAAGATACATAATCAAATTTATAAACATACCATTTTAAAGTTATTAAAAATACACACTAAGTGAGTGAAACAATCTATGTCACTCGTTTGTTCACAGTTTGAACATTTGTTTTGTTTAATTTATTTTAAAGATCGAAGGTGAGTTATACGTTGTCATTTTCTGTACGGCTATAAATTATATTCAAATCTTTCAACATTAAATAAAGCACATAATAAGTACCTGAGATCAGGCGTGGCTTCTTCATTAGGGCGAGTGGGTGACGCGCCAGCACAGTGCGAAAGGGCTAGGCTAGCGGCCACTGTTCTGGACGGTCCTGCCTCTGGTATATAGTCCAATCAGCATCAAGTCTTGTCTGTGGAGTACCGCCTCTTCTTGGGCAATTTCCCTATGGCCTTGAATCATCCAGACTGTTCTGTGTCAGGAGTGGACGAGCTCTCTCAAGCACAAACTTCCGTGAACGAGCGCCGCTAAGAGCATAACCGCCAAACAGACGCAGCGACGTTTTCTGACTAAAATATACATTTCGATCAAATATTTGTTGTTGTCGGTGAACACAAAAATACCGTACACCGCCATTCAGCCCAAAATACAGATTTTTTGGCAATATATCACCCAGCCCTACCCTATGGCTTGCTTTAAACAGGGCTCGACATTAAGCATGCTCATGTGCTCAGTCACTCGTCCCAGTCAAACATTTGCTTGTGCGTGAGAAAAACCTGTGCGTGGCGTGTGTATGCAGTGCGCGTGTGTGATCGTGGCGTGCGCGCAAAAAAAGTTTGATTTTTTTTTTTGTGTGTGCGCGTGTGTGTGCGCGTGTGTGTGCCTGTGCGTGAGCGTGTGTGCGCGCGTGTGTGTGCCTGCGTGCGTGTGTGTGCGCGTGTGTGTGTGTGTGCGTGCGTGTGTGTGCCTGTGCGTGGCGTGTGTGCGCGCGTGTGTGCCTGTCGCGTGCGTGTGTGTGCGCTTGTGGCGTGTGTGTGCCTGTGCTGGTGTGTGTGTGCCTGTGCGTGGCGTGTGTGCGCGTGTGTGTGTGTGCGTGGCGTGTGTGTGTGCGCGTGTGTGTGCCTGTGCGTGAGCGTGTGTGCGCGCGTGTGTGTGCGTGAGGCGTGGTGCGCAGTGTGTGTGTGCGTGTGCGCGTGTGTGTGCGTGTGTGCGTGTGCGTGTGTGTGTGTGCGTGCGCGTGTGTGCGTGTGTGTGTGCCTGTGCGTGCGTGTGCGCGCGCGTGTGTGTGTGCGTGAGCCGTGTGTGCGCGCGTGTGTGTGCCTGTGCGTGAGCGTGTGTGCGCGCGTGTGTGTGTGCCTGTGCGTGAGCGTGTGTGCGCGCGTGTGTGTGCCTGTGCGTGGCGTGTGTGCGCGCGTGTGTGCCTGTGCGTGGTGCGTGCGTGTGTGTGTGCGTGCGTGTGCCTGTGTGTGTGTGCCTGTGCGTGCTTGGCGTGTGTGTGTGCGCGCGTGCGTGTGTGTGTGTCTGCAGCGTGTGTGTGCCTGTGCGCAGCGTGTGTGTGTGTGAGCGCAGCGTGTGTGCGTGTGTGCTGTGTGTGAGCGTGTGTGCCTGTGCGCGCCGCAGTGCGTGTGCGTGTGTGTGTGCCTGTGCGTGTGTGTGTGTGCCTGTGCGTGAGCGTGTGTGCGCGCGTGTGCGTGTGCGTGTGTGCCTGTGCGTGCGTGTGTGCGCGTGGCGTGTGTGCGTGTGCGTGCGTGTGTGTGCGTGGCGTGTGCGTGTGTGCGTGTGCCTGTGCGTGTGTGCCTGTGCGTGAGCGTGTGCGCGTGCGTGCGTGCCTGTGCGTGGAGCGTGCAGGTGTGCGTGTGTGTGCCTGTGCGTGCGTGTGTGTGCGTGGCGTGTGTGCGCGCGTGTGTGTGTGCCTGTGCGTGTGCGTGCCGCGTGTATTGTGTGTGTGTGCGTGTGCGTGGCAGCGTGTGCGTGTGTGTGCCTGTGTGTGCGTGTGCGTGCGTGTGCTGTGTGTGTGTGTGCGTGTGCAGTGTGCGTGCAGCGCGTGTGTGCCTGTGCGTGTGTGTGTGTGTGCGCGTGTTCTGTGTGTGTGTGTGTGTGTGTGGCGCGTGTGTGTGTGCGTGTGTGTGCCTGTGCGTGAGCGTGTGTGTGCGCGCGTGTGTGTGCAGCCTGTGCGTGGCGTGTGTGTGCGCGCGTGTGTGGCGCGCGTGTGTGTGCCTGTGCGTGGCGTGCGTGAGCGTGTGTGCGCGTGTGTGTGCCTGTGTGCGTGTGTGCGCGCGCGTGTGTGTGCTGTGTGTGTGTGTGCGCGTGTGTGCCTGTGCGTGTGCATGCGTGTGCCTGTGCGTGGCGTGTGTGCGCGCGTGTGTGCCTGTGCGTGAGCGTGTGTGCGCGCGTGTGTGTGCCTGTGCGTGAGCGTGTGTGCGCGCGTGTGTGTGCCTGTGCGTGAGCGCAGGTGTGCGTGTGCGTGGCGTGTGTGCTGTGCGTGAGCGTGTGTGCGCGCGTGTGTGTGCCTGCGTGCGTGAGCGTGTGTGCGTGTGTGCGCAGCGTGTGTGTGCCTGTGCGTGAGCGTGTGTGCGTGTGTGTGCCTGTGCGTGTGTGCGCGCGTGTGTGTGCCTGTGCGTGAGCGTGTGTGTGCGTGTGTGTGCCTGTGCGTGTGTGTGGCGTGTGTGTAGCCTGTGCGCGTGTGTGTGTGCTGTGCGTGCGTGTGTGCGTGTGTGTGCCTGTGCGTGAGCGTGTGTGTGTGCCTGTGCGTGAGCGTGTGTGCGCGCGCGTGTGTGTGCCTGTGCGTGGCGTGTGTGTGGCGCGCGCGTGTGTGTGCGTGTGTGTGCGTGAGCGTGTGTGTGCGTGTGCTGTGTGTGCGTGTGTGTGCTGCAGCGTGTGTGCCTGTGCGTGAGCAATATTCTCACCAGTGTTCAATCAGGTTTGGCATATTTAAATCTGCATATTTGTGATATTTTAGGGCATTTTTCCCCTAATCTTATTAAATATGCTTCAGGTTTCATATTATATTCTTAAATTTGATCTATACATCAAATTAAAATAAGACACTATAGGGCTGTTGCCAGTCAAATTAAATCATTTACACTGAACAATTACAACTGCATTAAATAATGTTACGAGATTTGTATTTTTGAATAAACAAATAAGAAATGTTGGAAAGTATGTTTAAACAGGAAACTAAACCACCAGTAGGTGGCAGCAGGTGAGTCTTAATGAGCGAGTCATTGATTCAGCCGATTCACTCAAACGCTGAATGATTCAGTGACACACACACCGTTGCTGTGAGATGCGTTAGGGTTCTGATGTTTGGAGTCTTTGTTCGGAACTATTTTCAACAAGAACGAAAACAGTCAATATTGCATCTAAAATGTAAGTGACTTAATGTTAATTAATGATTCATGGAACTGTCATATGAAATCAGTCATTTTCAGTTGTGATGGTATTCAGGAAGACTCTCGGTTGTGTGATGATGATTAACTGTATTATATGTTATATATATAAAAACTTCACATTTTGAATGTTTACCGCAGTTTCTCCGTGTGAGTGGTGCGCGTGTTGTGATTTCTCCTCGAGCTGAGCCCGTCAGTTCATTATATATGCACTATTATCCACTATCGATCGCCACTCACACTAAATTAATGCAGAATCATTCTTGCATTTTGGTGATTCGCTAGTTATTTTTTGTTATTGCCGTTTTAATCCGTTTGGCCATCGGGCCAGTAAAACGCTCTTTTATTTAAAGTCAGCATTAAGGTGCCGAGCGAAGCGCAAACAAGAGCAGATGTAGGGCGGGGCTTGATCGTGTCTGAGGGAACTGATTGGATGGTTGTGGTTTGCTATTGGCTGATCTCATGTGAGTGACAGGTGGCCCCGCCCTCGTCATCACGGAAGAGATTATTCTGATTAAAAATTATTAAAACAATAATGATGTGCGTCGATAAATCATTTAGAATAAACACTGCAATATTTACCCAAGAAATAATAAGAACTATCCATTTGACTTCGTGTGTATTTGGTCCAATAATCCGTTTGCGTGAATGTCCCTCACAGGATAAACACATCCCTAGCCTTTGCTCCCGGTCGATCGGCTAGTCCCAGTCCCTCATCAGGATTCTGGGAAGCTTAGCACGCGTGCGTGAACATGAACGCTCGTGCCGGTGTGCTGGTGTGCGTCCTGATACTTCACGGATCCAGCGCCGGTAAGAATCGCGCGCGGTGTTCGTGTCGCTCGTTTATCGATTTAGACCATGTGTTAACTAATTAGCGTATCACAGTACCTGTGTTCCTCGCTGTTTCCAGTGTTTCTTGACAAAGATGACGCCAGTTCGGTGCTGCAGCGCGTGAGGCGCGCGAACGCCTTCCTTGAGGAGATGAAGCGCGGGAATCTCGAGCGCGAGTGCATTGAGGAAATCTGCGACTACGAGGAGGCGCGCGAGGTGTTCGAGGACGACACGAAGACGGTACCGCACTCATATCACCGATTATATTATTACTCTTTTGGTGTGTAATTTTAATTTAAATATTTGTTTTGTTTCTCTTTTGCAGAAACAGTTTTGGTTGAGTTACTCCGGTGAGTAAATAACCACAAAAAATAAACATGGCAACCGTAGTTTCCTCAAAAAAACTGTACCGTGGATTATTAGTATAAATACAAACCTTACAGTAAACTAACAAGTCCTCTTCACTGAGAGGATCTTTCTGACATTGTTATTATTAGTGTATCACGTGACCACAGTATCATATAATCATGAACTGATTTCATTACTGGTAATTACACGCTCTGGCTGATTTACACAACCTTATTTATTGACCTGAAGCCAAAGGTTCTGTTTGTCCAGAAGGTGTTCTGAAGGTTTCAGCTCCCCAGACGGCAACATTAGTGTCGTCTCGGATCCGGCCCACACGCGTGTACCAGAATCTTTATAATGCCCCTTTACACGAGATGTAATATAAATCTCTGGTGTCTCCAGAATGTGTGTGTTAAATTTCAGCTCAAAATACCCCCAGATCATTTATTATCGCTTGTCAAAATTGCCCCTATCTGTGTGTGAGCAAAAACACGCCGTTTGTGTGTGTCTTTAAATGCAAATGAGCTGTTGTCCCCCCCTTTCAGAAGAGGGCGGAGCCTTTACAAGAGCTTCAGATACTCCGTTACAAAACAGGCCAATCTCACGCAGACAAAAGTTGTGGAGCAGCCGTACATGTTTGAGCCGGAGTCGACACAGACGAGAGACTCAGGAAGAGCTCAACACTTTTACACTGAACGCTCAGTGGATCATTTCTGTAACGCTAGTTGAGTTACGCGGATTCAGCTCATGGACTAGCATGTGCCGTCATGTTCATCTATAGAGTGCTGTCTCGGTGCTCGTGTGGGAACGCAACACGTCCGTCACCCGACTATACAACGCATAATAAATGTGTTTATGAATCCCGCAGACGGTGAGAAACTAACGGCACAGCTCTAGTCTCTGTGAATACAGTCAGAGACGATGCTAACTTTAGCCGTATTAGCGTACAGCGTTCAGCTCGTTCAGAAGGACATTAGCAAACATTCACAGAATATGAAGTGCCATCCTCACGTGTTCAGATATGAAGTTAGAGCCGAAGCGTTGGGATTGACCCATCCTTCAGAAACTACTCTCTCAACTCCAGCGATACTGACCCTCGCTGGTGAAGCGTCGTGAGTAAAATGATTCGCTCAAATATATCACATGTTCCCGTTGTTCTTGGGCTCATTTCCTTCATAACTGAACTTCACCCCCGGTGTCGTCAGTGGCTCTGATGCCGGAGTCTGAGACTCGTGTGTTCGCTGCTTCATCAGAGCATTAGTGATGTTTGTGGCGCACACACTGTAATACTCGAGCGCTGATACAGCGAGGAAACAGAAATGGCGTCTCTGTGCTTCTCACTCAGGGGCGTGTCTATGCTAAAGGGCCAATCAGCAGCAGGCATGGGTGGGGCTTCCCTACTCTTAACAAAAATATTAGGTGGATTTCCTTATAAAAGTGAATTTTGTATAATAGGTCCCCTTTAATGTTTGCTTGATTTTGTACATGTAATCATCTATAAACAAGCCAAGGAGCCGTGCTTGACCAATCCGTGCAAGAACAACGGCACCTGCGTTTATCTGGCCAACACCTACTACTGCCTGTGCCTGGAGGGGTTCGAGGGCAAATACTGCGAGAAAGGTTTGTGAACCATAACCGTCAGCGTGTTCTTCTGAGAGTTCGCATACCGATGGTGTTTCCCCCGCTAGGGTTTGAGGAGACGCTGAAGTGTCAGTATGTGAACGGAGGCTGTGAGCAGTTCTGCAACGCTTCCGGAGCCAGACGCACATGCAGCTGTGCCGCGGGATACGCGCTGGGAGCCGACGGGACGTCCTGTGTCGCTCAAGGTGGGAAGAGTCCTGCGTTTATGAGTAGGAAAATATGTGAATAAAGACAGACCAACAAACTTCAAATCTGTTCAAACTAGCAAGACTTATAAAACTTTCAAACGCCAAACTAAACTTATTTAAAGTGCCCCTAAAAAGTTGCTGCCTTAAATGTTTAAGTGCAATCAATTTGAATGTCTAATTACATTAAACTGACTAAATCAGTTAAATCTTGTCTAACTTATATAAAAAGCCTCACTTACTGCTGAACTGCAGGTTTGTAACTAATTAGCATAATGCCCGCCTCTGATCCTGATTGGCTAAACAGCGTCTCTTAGCCCCGCCCTCACACACTGTAGTTAATGCCCGCCTCTGGTCGTGATTGGCTGAGCAGCGTCGCTTAGCCCCGCCCTCACTCACTGTAGTCGTCTCTGAGACTGGAAGAGTTTGGTTGGTGTGGTTCATGTGGAGAAGACGCTGTTCTGCTCAGACTGAGACGGTCAAACCCACGCCATCGGTACTGTTTGTATCACTGAGATTCAGATATGATAATGAGCGCTTGCTTTCTGACCAATCACAGCAGAGCAGCTCTCAGAGAGGCGGGGCTTAGAGGGACTGAACCCTTGATGGAAGTGTTTCAGACACTGAGAGAGAAGAGCTGATGCTGCAGTGGAGATTAGGAGTGTTTTTGACCTTGAATGTGTGTAAATCTATTGTATGAGACTATAAAAGGAACCTTTAAAATAGCATAATAGGGCACTTTAACGTTCAGGCAAGCCAACATTTCAACTGTGTTTTGTTGCAGTTGAATATCCATGTGGAAAGCCTCCGCTTCAGACAAACACAGTTCATCCTCAAAAACAGACTGTGGGTGGAGTTCACTGTCCCAGAGGTCACTGTCCTTGGCAGGTAACAGTGAACGTGCACTTCTCCGTGTCTGAGAACAGGTGATCCGATGATGAATGTGTTTTTCTCCAGGCACTGATCGATTATAACGGGGAGAGTCTGTGTGGAGCGGCTCTTCTGGATGAGAGCTGGGTCGTGACGGCGGCTCACTGCGTTCATCAGAAGGACGTGAAGCGCTTGAAGGTTATCACAGGTATCTGAGTGTGTGTGTGTGTGTGTGTGTGTGTGTGTGTGTGCGCGCGAGTTTGGATTGAACAGACATACATTTATTAGGGGCCAAGCACCAAAGGTGTGTATGCACCTGTTGTAATCTTTGGCATTCTTCTTCTTCTTATTCTTCCTCTTGAGTCCTTGGCAACCCATAGAAACACTTGCAGGAAAGTTGCGAAATTTGGCACACTGATAGAGGACAGTGTGAACCATCATCATAGCAAATTTGGAGTCTCTAACTCAATCCCTCTAGCGCCACCAACTGTCCAAATTTGCATGCACGTTTATGCTAATAACTTTTGAACCCTACGGGCTAGAAACAAAATTCTCTTTTCCTCCGATTCTTTGGCTGAGGATAATTCAATTCAAACTCATCATAAGCCGCTGCTCCAAATTTCACGAAAATTGAACCAGATCATTTTCAGACAACGGCGTCAAAAAGTTTGTCTTACCGTTCTCGAATGCGTGAACGAATTCAACAAAGTGCCCGCCGAAATGAACGTGAGGCTATATCTCTGTAACGCTTTAGCGTATTCTGACCAAACTTGGTGTGTTGACATGAGGCGACCTGCACAGTTTCGCCGCAGTGCCACCTAGTGTTCAGGAGATATGTAAAATGGCTATTTTTAACGTATAACTTCTGAAGGCTTTGACCAAAAATCACAAAACTGTCTCTTTAGATTCAGTGTAGCATGGCGAGTCAAACGATATCCACTGTCCCCATATCAACCATTTAGAATTTTGTCATAAAACGCATTGGCATATCGTTATTCAAAAAGTCGTTACTCAAAAAGTTTTGGTGCAGCCAAAGTTATAATGAAATTCCCTAAAATGCTAATAACTTTTGACTACATTAGCCTATTGTAATGAAACTGGTCTTGGTGGATTCCTTGGGTCATGCCGAGAACATCGATAGCAATTTTGCCAGTCAGCTGAACTTCCTGTCCTCCATTTTGATTTCCTTTTGAAAAAGTAGGTTTTTTAAACTCCTCCTAGACCGTTTGTCAGATTTTCACCAAAATCGAATCACTGTGCCGACAAAGGTTATGGATTTTTCAGACATTAATGTGCCTTTAATTGCTAATTGTTGCAGTTGCTCTGATTGTTATGCTTGCATGATTTCTTTGTGTACAGCTTTCCTGTAGCTCAAACAGTAAGAGCGTGGCGCTAGCAACGCCAAGGTCATGGGTTCGATTCCCAGGGAAAGCAAGAACTGACAAAATGTAAAAATGTGTACCTTGAATGCAATGGAAGTCGCTTTGGATAAAAGCATCTGCCAAATGCATGAATGTAAATGTAATGCTCGACCCCTTAATTGCTGCTATTTTCTATAGCACAACTATATTGAGCCCAATTGAGTTCCAGTTCACAGCAGTTGGTTTGTCCTCAGGTGATCATGACCTGGATGTGATGGATGGCTCAGAGGAGGCATATGATGTTTCTGCTGTGGTTATCCATGAGAATTACGACCCCGTGTCGCTGGACAGTGACCTGGCGCTCCTGAAGCTTCATGACGAGCTCAATCGTTCTGCGTACGCCGTGCCCGTCTGCCTGCCCACGGCCCAGCTGGCACAGGTGGAGCTTGCGGCCGTCCGCTTCCACACGCTCAGCGGATGGGGCAAGCGAACCGTAGGGGACAACATCCACCAGTCAAAAGGCCTGAAAGCCCCGTCGTCTGCCGCACTGCAGCGGCTGGCCGTCCCTCTGTTGCCCACAGGACAGTGTGTGTCGAGCAGCGGCGTCAACATCACTGCAAACATGTTCTGTGCGGGTTACGCCGAGGGCGGCCACGAGTCCTGCAGAGGACATGACGGCAGTCCGCTCGTCACCCACTATGAGGGAACGTCCTTCCTCACGGGCGTCGTGTCGTGGGGGAAAGGCTGCCTTCAACCGGGATACTACGGGATTTACACCAAAGTGGCCAACTTCTTAAAATGGATTGAAGTGGTTATGAAAACCCCCGTCGATGGGCTGAATAATACCACTGGATCTGCTGTTGTCTTTACCAGAGCTTAAAGGTTTCGCAGTGATGCAACAGAAGAACCAAATTTGGTTCCCCAAAGAACCTTTCAGTGATCAGTTCTTAACCCGTTATGTTAATAGTTGTGATTCATGAATGCTTTGGAATAGAGATGGGTCTGTTCTTAGAAAAGACACTCAGCAGATGAAGTGAAAGCATGTAACAAATGCAAGTGTATAAGAGTTTGTACTGAACTGAACATCTTTTATTGCATACAAAATAACAGATTTTACACAATATCTTGGACTTGGAGTTCCATCCTCAAAAACTTCCCAGTGCACAAAAGGTTCTTTAGATTATTAAAACGTTCTTGACACTAAGAAAAAAATGGTTCTTTTTGGAGGTTCTTTGGGGAACCAGAAATGGTTAAATGTTCTTCAAAGAACCATCAATGCCAATAAAGAAACTTGTGCTCTTAAATAAAAGCGTCTTCCTGAGTGTGTTCTTGTGTGCGTTTGTGTAGGTTTTGTCAGGTGTGTTTGAGGGCCGGTTAGACAGTCATTAACTCACACTGCATTGATTTTCTTGTGCAGATGTTGCTCTGGTCTAATCATACACCAGACGTGACCCTGTGCGGGGTCAGACCTCATCGGTTCTGTACATTAATCTGATAAAACACATACAAGGGTCAAATATTTCGGTTACCGGCTCAACGTCTTCATGAAGCACTGAAAATCACTAGCTTTAGATGATCAAACTATTGACTAAGAGGACGTTGTTCACTTGTTTTATCACCATTGCATCACTGACATTATTGAGACATCATGAAAGGGAAGTCACGCTCGTTTCTCCTCTATTGTGCCGTATATCGAGTGAAGCGCTTCAGGAACAAGAGCAGATGTAGGGCGGGGCTTGATTGTGTCTGAGGGAATTGATTGGATGGTTGTGGTTTGCTATTGGCTGATCTCATGTGAGTGACAGGTGGCCCCGCCCTCGTCATCAGAGAAGAGATGAAGTTATTCTGATTCTTAACACAATAATGATGAGCAGCCATAAATCACTCATAATGAACACTGTGATATTCCATTAAATAAATAAGATGTTCACTTTTGATTGGTTTTGTGTGAGAAACAGCCAAAGTTATCTACTAATAATCATCTGTTCGGCAGCGGTTCTCATTTGTGTTTGTGTAGAGAACAGTCAGGGTTGGGAAAGTTACTATTAACATGTATTTTACTACAGATTACAAAATACATGCATAAAAAGTCTTATTTCATGAGATTACACGAGTGTTGTAACTCAATCTAAAGACTTTAGAAAACTCCGGAACAATAATAAGGCATGAAACACAAACACAGGTCTGGGTTTTCCTCTATTATTTGAAACAACATCAGGTTTCCGCAATATTTACTGAAGCAAAAAATGCAGACAATCTTTGAAAATCATAATCAACCACACATTTAAAATTCCAAGTAATCACTTTGGTAATCTGAAGCAGTTTTCAGAGGCATCCACGCATCTATACTGCAGCTGTACTCAAATGCTGTATTTGAGATGTGTTTGGTCTCGGCCCAGAGAACATGTGAGGATCGTCTCTGAACTGAAACATCACACACACATGTGGCGAGAGAGAGAGTTCCTCCTCCCCCTGTTCCTCTGGCTCGCTCTCCCTCCCAGCGCTCAGTTCATTGACCTTCTGCCTGTTCTCTGAACGATCCTCCAACGGGAAAGCTAAACGCTGACAACCGACCATGTCTTGGGTGTTCTGGAACTTTCTGTGCTTGTTTCTAACGCAGTGTTTGTGCTCAGAAGGTGAGTGTGGTGTTGAATCTCACCGACTGACGGTCTGTTCTTTAAGGCCCAGTCGATGTCGGTGAATTTAGCTGTGCTTTGGTATCTGCTATCAGTCTCTGGTGGTGGGAGGCTCTGGTGTTGATGATTGTGTCATGCGTTCCTCCAGTCTTCCTCCGCCCTCGAGATGCCAGTCAGATCCTGAGCCGCCACCGGCGAGCCAACAGCATGTTCGAGGAGATGAAGCAGGGAAACATGGAGCGCGAGTGCAACGAGGAGCGCTGCAGTTACGAGGAGGCCAGAGAAATCTTCGAGGATGTTAAAAAGACGGTCCGTGGTTTGTGTGTTCACTTCATTTCCTTATTTTTCATTGGAAACTTTCAAGAAATCATATTTCCCACCATTAGGGCCAAAACACCAATTGACACGATTCCCTCGGTATCCACATCACTGAGATAATAAATACATTCACTTACAAGTGTTAAACATTTCAAAATACAAAAAAACATTCTTTCTGCACGTTTCATTGTATCATTCTTCAAACGTTACTTTGGAATGTTCTCTGAAACAGCATTTAAAATCAATGTCAGACAAGTGTTTCAGAAACCGTTCCATGTAAATAATGTTTTTGTGCAAATGTTTTGAGAACGTTATAACAAACCAGATAACTGAACAAACGTTCCATATTATGATATTAACAATATCTGCATAACCCGTATGTTTTGTGTAATAATGCCACTATTTCCACTATGATTTCCCCACTATTGACTTCTGAAAAACTATTTTTTTAAACATTTTAAAATGACCAGATGGACTGTAAAAAGAGTTTAATTTTAATAAAAGTAACATACAAGTGGATCTTTTAAATTCTACAAATGTCAGAGTTGGAAACATCTTGAAAAAAAATTATTTCCACAAATCGTGTATGTATGCAACGTGTATAATATCCAAGGTACACATTTCTAGTAATTGTGCAGTTCATTCTCATATTGTATTTTCAGAAAGTTTGGGAATATTTTTCCTCTCCCCAAATGTCACTACCGAAACACAATAATAAATCATTTAATAAGAAGGCTTTTATTGACCTATTTAGATTTTGTCTACATCTACCATGTAAATATATTTTTTTGCTAGTTTATTAAAACTTTTTTGCAGGTTAATCAATCATTTTTGGCAAACACCCCATGTTTCGGTCACATTACAGAATTTTAACTTGCAAACTAAAATACAAAACTTTTCTTTATTTCCCCCAAATAAAGGGGACAGTTCGGGACAGCCACCTTTATATATATATATATATATATATATATATATAAATATAAACACTCACCTAAAGGATTATTAGGAACACCTGTTCAATTTCTCATTAATGCAATTATCTAATCAACCAATCACATGGCAGCTGCTTCAGTGCATTTAGGGGTGTGGTCCTGGTCAAGACAATCTCCTGAACTCCAAACTGAATGTCAGAATGGGAAAGAAAGGGGATTTAAGCAATTTTGAGCGTGGCATGGTTGTTGGTGCCAGACGGGCCGGTCTGAGTATTTCACAATCTGCTCAGTTACTGGGATTTTCACACACAACCATTTCTAGGGTTTACAAAGAATGGTGTGAAAAGGGAAAAACACCAGAAAAATGTTGCCTGGTCTGATGAGTCTCGATTTCTGTTGAGACATTCAGATGGTAGAGTCAGAATTTGGCATAAACAGAATGAGAACATGGATCCATCATGCCTTGTTACCACTGTGCAGGCTGGTGGTGGTGGTGTAATGGTGTGGGGGATGTTTTCTTGGCACACTTTAGGCCCCTTAGTGCCAATTGGGCATCGTTTAAATGCCACGGCCTACCTGAGCATTGTTTCTGACCATGTCCATCCCTTTATGACCAGCATGTACCCATTCTCTGATGGCTACTTCCAGCAGGATAATGCACCATGTCACAAAGCTCGAATCATTTCAAATTGGTTCAATTTGAAATGAATTGAAGGTCATGGGTTCGATTCCCAGGGAAAGCAAGAACTGACAAAATGTAAAAATGTGTACCTTGAATGCAGTGTAAGTCGCTTTGGATAAAAGCGTCTGCCAAGTAAGTAAATGTAAATATATATACTCAACAATCAGGCATAACATTACGACCTAATATTGTTGGTCCCCCTATTGCTGACCCATCAAGGCATGGACTCCACTAGACCCCTGAAGGTGTGCTGTGGTATGTGGCACCAAGATGTTAGCAGCAGATCCTTTAAGTCCTGTAAGTTGTGAGGTGGGTCCTCCATGGATCAGACTTGTTTGTTCAGCTCATCCCACAGATGCTCGATTGGATTGAGATCTGGGGAATTTGGAGGCCAAGTCAACACCTCAAACTCGTTGTTGTGCTCTTCAAACCACTCCTGAAGCATTTGTGCTTTGTGGCAGGAGCATTATCCTGCTGGAAGAGCCACAGCCAACAGGGAATACCGTTTCCATGAAAGGCTGTACATGGTCTCAACAATGCTTAGGTAGGTGGTACGTGTCAAAGTAACATCCACATGGATGGCAGGACCCAAGGTTTCCCAGCAGAACATTGCCCAAAGCATCACACTGCCTCCGCCGGCTCACCTTCTACCCATAGTGCATCCTGGTGCCATGTGTTCCCCAGGGAAGCCACGCACACGCACCCGGCCATCCACGTGATGTAAAAGAACACGTGATTCATCAGACCAGGCCACCTTCTTCCATTGCTCCGTGGTCCAGTTCTGATGCTCACGTGCCACTGTTGGTGCTTTCGGCGGTGGACAGGGGTCAGCATGGGCACCCTGACTGGTCAGCGGCTATGCCGCCCCATACGCAACAAACTGAGATGCTCTGTGTATTCTGACAGCTTTCTATCAGAATCAGCATTAACTTCTTGAGCAGTTTGAGCTCCAGTAGCTCGTCTGTTTGATCGGACCACACGGGCCAGCCTTCGCTCCCCACGTGCATCAATGAGCCTTGGCCGCCCATGACCCTGTGTCCGGTTCTCCACTGTTCCTTCCTTGGAGCACTTTTGATAGATCCTGACCACTGCAGACCGGGAACACCCCACAAGAGCTGCAGTTTTGGAGATGCTCTGACCCAGTCATCTAGCCATCACAATCTGGCCCTTGTCAAACTTGCTCATATCCTTACTCTTGCCAATTTTTCCTGCTTCTAACACATCAACTCTGAGGACAAAATGTTCACTTGCTGCCTAATATATCCCACCCACTAACAGGAGCCGTGAGGAAGAGATCATCAGTGTTATTCACTTCACCGGTCATAATGTTATGCCTGATAAGTGTATATTAAGCTTCCTGATATTTTAAACAGTATTTTGAGTTTCAATAGATAATAGAGGATCTTAGTAAACATTAAGACTTGAGTACTTAAATGCTTTTTTAAATGTGTTTCTACCAAATCTGTAGAATGGCCCATATAAGCCATTCAAATGTAGCAGTAAACAAGTGTGATACGCCAATGAAGATCAAACATGCCATTAAATGCTTCTCATGTGCATTAAATGATCGTAATTTCATCTGTTCTTCTCTTCTCTCTCAGGATGAGTTCTGGCACGTGTATTTCGGTGAGTGTCGGTAACGATCCTTCATTTGTTTGGTTCTAATGGTAAAGTAAGTCTTGATCCCAGTGGTTGTGTGTTTCTACAGATGGAGACGCGTGTTTGTCTCACCCTTGTCTCAATGGTGGCGCGTGTAAAGATGCAGTTGGGCCGTACACGTGTTACTGTCAGCAAGGGTTTAAAGGCTACAACTGCGAGATTGGTAAGGAGCCACATGATGTTCAGTAATCACACACCATCAGACCATCTGAACATGTGGCGTTTGTCTTTCCACAGCTATTCCTAAGCTCTGTGAGACTGAAAACGGAGGCTGCGATCACTTCTGCAAGGTGAAGGAGAACAACGTTGCCTGTTCGTGTGCCAAAGGCTATGAGTTGGCCGATGACGGGAAGTCATGTATCTCTTCTGGTAAATGATGTTCTGATGCGCGCGAGACGTTTATCTGCCGATTATCTTCCAGCTCAAATACCCTTTTGTTTTAGAGTCTTACAAATGCGGCGCCATTCATCCCCAGAAGACCAGAAGCATCTTCTTGCAATTGCCAGGCCTCACCAACATTGAAGACGAGATGCATGCCGAGACCACCGTTGCGTCTGTCGTAAACACCACAAACCCGCCGGCCAATGAGACGAACAGCATGTTCGGCATGCCGGACATCATCGGTGAGGAGGAGGCGGTGTTGCCTGAAACATCTGAAGGAAACACGAGAATCGTCAACGGAGTGGAATGTCCTCCTGGAGACTGTCCATGGCAGGTAGAGACACAAACACAGGCTCTTCTTTTGCATGAAATATGCCAGTTTTAGCCTGTTATTGTTGATGTCGGACATTCTCTCAGGCTCTTCTCATTAATGAAAACAACATCGGCTTCTGCGGCGGCACCATCCTGAACCAGTACTTCGTCCTGTCGGCCGCTCACTGTATGAATCAGTCGCTCTCCACCAGGGTGGTTCTAGGTACGGCCTTCTAGAGGAACATTTGTGACTCTTCTTAAACTTTTCATGCATAATTTCAGACATTTAATGCAAAAAAATATATATTTTTTTGGTGTTTCTCCCTTTTTATTACTCTTAAAAATAAATGTTCTTTATTGATATCAAAGGTCCCATTTGGCGCATTTAACATCCATGGAATCCAAATATTGGTGCAAAATTGGATGGGTTTGTGCAAAATGGTTCATTGGGGAACCAAAATTGGTTCTTCTCTTGCATCGCTGCGAAAACCCCTTTTCCACCAAGGCAGTTTGAGAGCTGGTTCGGAGCCAGAGCCTGTTTCAAATCAGTTCTTTGTCTTTCGACACCCAAAGCACCAGTTCTGAACCAGGAAAGGTTGTTCTTTAAAGGGTCAGTTCACCCACAAATGTAAATCCTGTCATTAATTCCTCATGTCGTTCCAAACCCGTCAGACTTTCACTCATCTTCAGACACACATGAAGGTATTTCTGATGACCCCAGAGCTCTCTGACCCCTCCATAGACAGCAATGTAATGAACACTTTCAAGGGCCAGAAAGGAAGTAAAGACATCGTTATCACAGCCCATGTGACTCCAGCGGTTCAGCCTTAATGTGATGAAGAGATGGGAATACTTTAGTGCACAAACACACACACAAATAACTCTTTATTCACCAATTTTCTCATCTGTGTCAGACTCTTACTGTTGACGTAACGCTTCTGAGTTACGGCAGAACACCGGCTCACCATTGGCCGACGCTGATCACGTGACGCATGCATGTGATGTGACGCAGGAGCTGGCCAACGTTAACAGCGTCACACACTGACACAGACGAGAAGAGATTGTTGAATAAAGTCGTTATTTGTGTTTGTTTTTTGCACACTAAAGTATTCTCATCTCTTCATCACATTAAGGCTGAACCACATCAGTTCTTGGGTGTTTTCATTAGTGTTTGTGTCTTTCCGTCAGGTGAGTTTGACACGCTGGTCAAAGAAGGCCGCGAGGTCATCCACGATGTAGACCAGATCCTGATTCACAAGAACTACATATCAGACACTTACCACAACGACATCGCCCTCATTAAGCTCAGCAAGCCCATCGAATTCACAGACTTCATCATCCCCGCCTGCCTGCCGGAGCATAACTTCGCCGAGCATGTGCTGATGCGTCAGAAGGAGGGCATGGTGAGCGGCTTCGGCCGTGTGCGTGAAGGAGGCCATCAGTCCACCATCCTCCAGAAGCTAATGGTGCCGTACGTCGACCGCGCCGAGTGCATGGAGTCCAGCAAGTTCAAAATCTCCAACCGCATGTTCTGCGCCGGATACGACCAGGAGGAAAAAGACGCGTGTCAGGGCGACAGTGGTGGGCCGCATGTGACACGCTACAAGAACACGTGGTTTGTCACGGGCGTGGTGAGCTGGGGCGAGGGATGCGCCCGCAAGGGCAAGTACGGCGTCTACACGCAGGTCTCCAAGTACATCCAGTGGATCCACAACGCCATGGCCAGAGTCATGCCACAGATGGAAGCTTCTATAAAACCCAAAGCAAAGCGAGAGCTGCTTCGGAAGACGCCTGTACGGAGAGTCTGAGGCGACGTGAATCAACAATGACGCTGTCTTAATTCATGATGATTTATCAGTGACGAGATCCCAGCTAAAACATTATTCCTGAATGTTCCCTGAAGCTATGCAAACGGGAACATTCCATTTTTATAAGGGAACCAAAAAGGGAACATTCCATTCTTATAAGGGAACCAAAACGGGAACATTCCATTCTTATAAGGGAACCAAAACGGGAACATTCCATTCTTATAAGGGAACCAAAACGGGAACATTCCATTCTTATAAGGGAAACCAAAAAGGAACATTCCATTTTTATAAGGGAACCAAAACGGGAACATTCCATTCTTATAAGGGAACCAAAAAGGGAACATTCCATTTTTATAAGGGAACCAAAACGGGAACATTCCATTCTTATAAGGGAACCAAAAGGGAACATTCCATTTTTATAAGGGAACCAAAACGGGAACATTCCATTTTTATAAGGGAACCAAAACGGGAACATTCCATTCTTATAAGGGAACCAAAACGGGAACATTCCATTCTTATAAGGGAACCAAAAAGGGAACATTCCATTTTTATAAGGGAACCAAAACGGGAACATTCCATTCTTATAAGGGAACCAAAACGGAACATTCCATTCTTATAAGGGAACCAAAACGGAACATTCCATTCTTATAAGGGAACCAAAAGGGAACATTCCATTTTTATAAGGGAACCAAAACGGGAACATTCCATTCTTATAAAGGGAACCAAAAGGGAACATTCCATTTTTATAAGGGAACCAAAACGGGAACATTCCATTCTTATAAGGGAACCAAAAAGGGAACATTCCATTTTTATAAGGGAACCAAAACGGGAACATTCCAAAGGGAACCAAAAAGGAACATTCCATTTTTATAAGGGAACCAAAACGGGAACATTCCATTCTTATAAGGGAACCAAAAAGGGAACATTCCATTTTTTTATAAGGGAACCAAAAGGGAACATTCCATTCTTATAAAGGAACCAAAACGGGAACATTCCATTCTTATAAGGGAACCAAAAGGGAACATTCCATTTTTATAAGGGAACCAAAACGGAACATTCCATTCTTATAAGGGAACCAAAAGGGAACATTCCATTTTTATAAGGGAACCAAAACGGGAACATTCCATTCTTATAAGGGAACCAAAACGGGAACATTCCATTCTTATAAGGGAACCAAAACGGGAACATTCCATTTTATACTTGAACTTTGAACAAACATTCTGTTGTTACTGGAAGAACGTTTGTTCATAACTTTGCCAGAACGTTCTGAGAATGTTCCCTATTAGCTGGGATTCTACAGAAAATAATTTTGTCTTCATAATCTTTCACATGAATGTAACTTACTGTTGATAATATAATGTAATACTAGTTTCTAGTTAAATCTCGTCACATTATGGAGGTAAAATGATTTGCTGTTTCATGATGAGATTTACAGTTTTAATAAAGACAACGCAGTTGATTTGAGCCGTTTCGGTCATATTCTTATCATATGAAGTCGACTTCCTGACAAGAAATAAAGTTGGCAACTCAACTCATTATATTTTGTTTCTTTTTTGAGTTTTGCCTGCTTCCCAAAAGTTGAGATCACTTTTAACATCAATTCAAATATATTGAACAAATCAATTGGATAAAGACAGTAAATTAAATTGAGAGTATGTGGAGGCTCTGGATGTGTTGGCAAACACACGGATGAAGAGTTCAGAGGTCATGTTGACAGACTAGAGTCCAGACACACAGCACTGAGCACACAGAAACACAGCAACCATCATTGCACGTCCACCATTTCCCCTAAAGACATGAAATGAAAACACATCAACAAGTTCAACCATGTGAACGCGCTGACGTCAACGGCGCATCATATCCTGTTAATGCTGTACACACGTATCCCGAGGAAGACGCTCTTTGGAGAATTATTGACTGTATTGATTGTGGGCGGAGCTACAGTCGAGCGGCCGATGATCAGTGACGGACAGGTGTCAGGAGCTTCTGCTGATTGATCGTGATGGAATCACTGATATGTCGTCTGCTGTTCTTCACGCTGATCATTCATCAAGTGTCGTCCGGCGGTCAACGCACGGGTGAGAGATCAACTATCGTCGGTCCGGCTAACATGTTCTAACAACGTTTGGTTATGAAAACGTATCAAACGTCCAGGTTTTAAAAACGCGTGCTTATGCAAACATTATGAGAATGTTACTTTGGAACGTTTTGAAACAACATTCGTACCACAACGTTCCATTAACAATGTATAAATAATGTGTTTGTGCTAAGAGTCACCAGGTCACTCTGAACAAACCGTGTTTGAGTAAAGTCCCGAGGACGTTCCGACCCTTTGCTCTTAAACTGATTTACAGAGTTAGATTAGGACATTCACGGGAAGGGTTGTTGATCCTCAAAGCTGTGATCAGGATGTGGATTTGTCAAAGCAATGTTCTGTCATGGTTCACGGTTTCGAACAAATGCTCTTCCAATAACATTAAAGGGTTAGTTCACCCACAAATGTAAAAATCCTGTCATCATTTCCTCTCCCTCATGTCGTCTCAAACCCGTCAGACCGTCGCTCATCTTCAGACACACATGAAGGTATTTCTGATGACCCCACAGCTCTCTGACCCCTCCATAGACAGCAATGTCATCAACACTTTCAAGGGCCAGAAAGGAAGTAAAGACATCGTTATCACAGCCCATGTGACGCCAGCGGTTCAGCCTTAATGTGATGAAGAGATGGGAATACTTTAGTGCACAAACACACACAAATAAATACTTTATTCAACAATCTCCTACACCATTCACGTAGTAAACAGTGCAGCGCTTCCGGGTTCTCCATCAGAACGCCGGCTCGTTATTGGCCAGCTCCTGCGTCAGCATCACACGCATGCGTCGCGGCGCTCACGTGACCAGCGCCGGCCAATAATGAGCTAGCGGATTACCATGTGACTAGCGCAGGAGAATGACGTTAAAGAGAAGAGATCGTTGAATAATAATGGTTATTTGTGTTTGTTTTTGCGCACTGAAGTATTCCCATCTCTTCATCACATTAAGGCTGAACTATTTTAAAGGATTAGTTCACTTCAGAATGAAAATGTCCTGATTTTCCTCACCCCCATCTCATCCAAGATGTTCATGTCTTTCTTTCTTCAGTCGAAAAGAAGTTAAGGTTTTTGAGGAAAACATTCCAGGATTCTTCTCTATATAGTGGACTTCAGCGGGACCAACGGTTGAAGGTCCAAATTGCCGTTTCAAAGAGCTTGCTATGATCCCAGCCCAGGAATAAGGTCTTATCTAACCAAACCATGTGGAAAGGTCACGCGTGACGCCACATTTTCTCCTCCAACTTCAAAATCATCCTTTGTTTTACCTTTTTTTTTTTGGGAAGGGCGTTTGAATTTGCACGTTTGCTTTGTAAATACTTGATCGCTACTTACAATTTGGATCTTCAATCAACCCGTTGGTCCCCACTGAAGTCTGAAGAATGAAAGACATGAACATCTTGGATGACGTGGGGTTGAGTAAATTAAATAGACTGTAAAAAAATATGGACGTAGTGTCCATGATGTCACCCGTAGGTTTCTGAAGAGCATTCCTGAAGCCTAAAGCCGCCCGTCGCCATCTTGACGGCGGGATGTGGGCGGGGCTGAGGTGACTGATTGCTGAAACCACGCCCCCCCAAGCGCAATCGTCACTCAAGTGGTCACGCCCTTAGTTATGCAGAACTTTAAGGCTTAATATAATTTAAACGGATGAGTTATAAAAACATTCACCCCCTCACATGAAGGGCAAAATGAGCCGTATAGACTAAGGGCCTGTACCATGAAGCTGGTTTAGCTGGCTAGCCAGATATGTTTAAGCTTAGTTTGTGCCAATCCTGGGTTTTAGGTAGCATTAAAGTAACTTGGCTTTTAGCAGTGTTCATCTCCATAGTAACTAACGCTCCACGGCTAACCTGCTCCAGGGCAGGTTATGTTCTGGATAAGAGATCTCAAACTGAAATTGGACCAATCAGGCACAGTGTGAGCACAGTGACACGCCTCTGATGCAATAAAGCCACTCCCCCTGTTTCTACTCCACATTAAAGGTCACGACAGAGAAAATGGTTTTTAAAGACTAAAGCGTCTGGCTTTTAACAAAGCTTATTTATTATAATAATAATAATTTTGAATTATACCCTTAATCAATTACACATGCATCATTTTAGTTAATCATTAATAGACACTTAGTTAATATAAATAGCCTATATAAAGATCATACAAATAAGCTTTAAAATCAATAAATAAAGCTATAAAAATGACTACATGTGAGCTTAAATGTTCAATTCTCTGTATATATCAACTAAACTAACTTCATAACTTGTACTTGCATTGACGTAGTAAGATTTCTCCTCTTTCATAGACGGCTCTTTTCTTCTTGCTGTGTAAATGTGTTTCAATTCTTAATATTTTTCAATCATGTAATATTCTGCAGAAGAGAGAAGTGCATCTCAGCGTGTGATTGGCTGTGGATCAGTGATGTCACAGCTAAACTCCTAAACTCAGGATCAAAGCCTGAGCTGACAGAGAAAGCTGACAGCAGATCAGCATCATGGGACCAACAAAGCCTGAATAGACTGGTTTGGCTTTGTCAACTCGAAACTAATCCTGTAACCCTGAGTTTACCATCATGGTGCAGGCCCCAGAACCACTGTTTGTCCCAGACTGTAAACGTGTGTTTTTCTGAAGTTGAAGTTGAAGTTGAAGTTTATTCGTCATTACACATGTACAAGTACAGTATAACGAAATGAAGTTTGGAGCAAGCCTCCGGGCCGCAGCCGATTATTCAGGCGCCGCCCTACGCTCTCCAGAAATACAAGAATGCAATTTAGCAAGCATTACATAGCAAACACAACAAAACATAAACATAAACATAAACATGACACAGTACACGTGGTCACGTGATGGGATTTTTTGTATGGAGTGGGAGAGGAGATAGATAAAGACAAAGACAGGCAGACGGTTGGAGGGGGGGTCGGGATCGGGTAGGTTGTGTATGGTGCGAGTGAGTCTGAGATTGTGTTGTGTGAGAATGTTAGCCATAACTTCAGATGTTTTCGAGTTCAGTTCTATGGTTTGTCCTTGAAGGAGATAAGGCAGTGCACAGGGAAGATAGCAGACAGCTGCCCGGCTGACCTCCCAACCGAGAGATAGGGACCAAGTGAGGTTCGTTGGGCTAGTTGATTAGGTCAGGCAAATACAATTTATTATTTTTTAATCCATTTGATGATCTTCGTAATTTGTCCGGATCATAATCAATCAATCAGATCTGGTCCTCAGCATTCGCGTCCGGTCTGTGCAGTTTCCCTAGACATTACGTCCAGCCTCATGGCCAGACCGGTTACAGTCCGTAAAAGTTCACCGATCTGACCCCCGATGGAGCCCACTCTACCCTGCGTATCCGCAGTCCGGACTGCGTTGTTACGGTTCAGTTCCTCAATTCCTATCACTTTCTGATCTAATTCCTTCAAACGGTCACACATAACCCGAAGCATTCTTTAATTTCCACAGACAGCGGCTGGGTGAATTTGCTTGCAGCTGTCTTACCAATCTTCCGATAGGTCAGGGCAATCCCAAAGCCAAAGAATAGGAACCCCGCCATCAATAATCCAATCATGTATAAATCTTCCGCATCCTCCACGGACAGAGCCTCCAGGCACAGGACTTGCCAGTTGTTCCATGCGTCCCTCACGCACTCCTGCGGCAAAGGTCCCGTCCGGGCAGGTGGGTTCTCCCGGGGCACCCTTCCTTAGTGAGAAAATCTTGTCGATTGCGCTGATTGACCAGTTAATCAATTCCATTTCAGTATTTTCAAGAGTCCAGCAAAGCAGCAGTCAGAGAGAAAGAGAAGAGACGAAACACTAGACAAAACAAAACAGCGCGAGAGCCAGCAGGGAACAGAGAGAAAAACACGTCTGCACGGATAGAAGGACAGAAAGGAAAGCTGCTGTAAAGTTGGGCTTTTTAACATGAGGGAGATGTGTGGGTGAACTAACCCTTTAACAGAACGTAACCTTTTAGCTGGACGTTCATCTAATGTTTTTTAAGTGTTAGTACTTGTTTCAGAACGTTCAGAGAAAAGCTGTTTGTGGTTATGTGGGATGATGTCTGTGGTCATGATGAGCTGAGCGTGTGTTTCAGTGTTCCGGTCTCGCCGGCGGGCGAACGCGCTGCTCCTGCGCTCCAGACGGGCCAACATGTTTCTGCTGGAGGAGATCCTGCCGGGAAATCTGGAGCGCGAGTGCATCGAGGAGAGATGCAGTAAAGAAGAAGCCCGGGAATACTTCGAGAACGACCAGAAGACAGTACGACATCTGATCTGATGACCACATCACTGAGCGGTCAACGGCGACTCCAGGGGTTTTTTGTTGGGGGTGCTAATAAAACTCTTGAATAGTGTAGATAATGAACACCTTAACTTCAGGGACCTAAACAACATCCGGTTTCAGTCGTCTAGCTTTGTTTTAGTTAGGGTGGTTAACGCATCCATAACTATTTTCATTAAATTTCCCTTAAAACTATACATTTAGGTCTCACTGTAAAGTGTGAACAGCACATAGAAGTTAAACATATGTTAACAGTTTAGTCGAACACCTCGTTATTACTTTCCTACCAGCTCTTTGAATCAATAAGGGTTTATTGAGACGTGTGCTGACCGACAGCCCCACCTGCTGGCCGGAACGAGGCTTTAAACTGAGCTCAGCGTCTCGAAACGCGCAGATCTATTATTTGACGTTATATGAAAACATATCACAGGCTGTTTTAGACAGTGAAGCGCTACTCACCCGTGTTAGATCACAAGAGGACAATATGAGTGTTGTTTTCTTCTGAAGTGAGCGCTGAGAGGGACCAGCTCTCATTCTGACGCGGCGGAAGTTCCCGCTCTTTCGCTTGAGCGCGGGATAATTAGCTCCTCCCATCAAGGCAAAAAAATAAAAATAAAACATGCTTTGGTAAATCGTAATTATGACATGAAAATAGTAATTATGACATGCCAAGTAATATTTATGATATTAAAATGTTGTTATCATTATCTGTATCATAATTTAGCCTTTTCATGTCAAAAATATGACTCTGTACGTCATCATTATGATTGTTTATTTATTTATTTTTAATTATTCTTCAAAGTAATTTAACTAAATTCTGCTGAAACAGTTTCACTCATTACAACTCTTTTTTCCCCTGTAAAGAATGATTTCTGGACCAAATATTATGGTAAGTCACCTTTAGAAAATTGTATTAAATGTCTTTGGACTGCGTCTGCTATATGACTGAATTTAAATGTAAATGTAAATTAAATGATTATTATACTAATGAACTGATAAATAAATCACAAACCTTTCATAAATGATAGCTCATATACACTGCCCGGTCAGGAAAAAAAATGCAAATAAGCAAATGCTTAAGAGTCTCTGATTGGAACATTATTGCATTGATTATTATACTCTTATACTCTTATACATTTGTTAACCACATATTTATAAGTCTACAGTTTACTCACTGCACAGTCTACTTCAATTATTTTATTCCACTTTATCCTTATTTGTTACCTTTTTTTTTTTTTTTCTTGACTTGATTATTTATAATTCTACAGATATAGACATATATATATATATATATATAGATAGTACTTTTTTATATCCTATTTCTATTATAATTTCCTCCTTGTGTTTTTAACTGTGAATTTGCACTGTCCATGGAGCGGACCTGTTTACATTTCACTGCCGTTGTATATTCTGTATATAACTGTGTGTGTGACAAATAAAACTCTTGAATCTTGAATTAAGTTTCTGGCATGTATTATATGTTTGGCCACAGTTCTTCTAACCCTAATTGATGGAGTGTGTAGCTTTTCATTTCTTAAACCATGTAGGAAGACACATCATGGCCATATTCCCAGATGACAATGTCAAGATTCATCAGCTCCAACTGTGAAAGAATGATTGTGAAGGAGCATGAAGAATCATCAAGATTCAAGATTCAAGAGTTTTATTTGTCACACACACAGTTATATACAGAATATACAACTGGCAGTGAAATGTAAACAGGTCCGCTCCATGGACAGTGCAAATTCACAGTTAAAAACACAAGGAGGAAATTATAATAGAAATAGGATAAAAAGTACTATATATATATATATATCTGTAGAATTATAAATAATCAAGTCAAGTAGAAGAAAATAAATAAATAAATAAATAAAGAAGTGGAGTAAAATAATTGAAGTAGACTGTGCAGTGAGTAAACTGTAGACTTATAAATATGTGGTTAACAAATGTATAAGAGTATAATGTGCAAACAGGTTTATAACAGGTTGTTACACAGTAACAACGAGAACAGAAAGTGCAGTGCAATGTCAGTGTATCGATGTTTATCCTGAAGTGAAGTCACGTGATGTTAAGTGACTGAGTTCAGGAGTCTGATGGCCTGGGGGAAGAAGCTCCTCCTGAGTCTCTCAGTTTTGGCCATCAGGCTTCGGAAGCGCTTACCAGATGGCAGCAGCGTGAAATGAGGGTTTGCAGGGTGATTAGAGTCCTTGATGATCTTAGTAGCTCTACCTTTGCAGCGTTTGGTGTAGACGTCCTGCAGAGATGGGAGAGCTGACCCTGAGATACACTCGGATAAGCGCACGATCAGGCATAACATTATGACCCAATATTGTGTTGGTCCCCCTTTTGCTGACCGGTCGAGGCATGGACTCCACTAGACCCCT
Organism: Paracanthobrama guichenoti; assembly: GCA_018749465.1. Classification (NCBI taxonomy): domain Eukaryota; kingdom Metazoa; phylum Chordata; class Actinopteri; order Cypriniformes; family Gobionidae; genus Paracanthobrama; species Paracanthobrama guichenoti. The sequence continues at coordinate 169,691 of JAGHMJ010006280.1, read as the reverse complement.
GAAGATGTGCTGTGGTATCTGGCACCAAGATGTTAGCAGCAGATCCTTTAAGTCCTGTAAGTTGTGAGGTGGGACCTCCATGGATCGGACTTGTTTGTTCAGCTCATCCCACAGATGCTCGATTGGATTGAGCTCTGGGGAATTCCTGAAGCATTTGTGCTTTGTGTCAGGAGCATTATCCTGCTGGAAGAGCCACGTTTCCATGAAAGGCTGTACATGGTCTCAACAATGCTTAGGTAGGTGGTACATGTCAAAGTAACATCCACATGGATGGCAGGACCCAAGGTTTCCCAGCAGAACATTGCCCAAAGCATCACACTGCCTCCGCCGGCTCGCCTTCTTCCCATAGTGCATCCTGGTGCCATGTGTTCCCCAGGGAAGCCACGCACACGCACCCGGCCATCCACGTTATGTAAAAGAACACGTGACTCATCAGACCAGGCCACCTTCTTCCATTGCTCCGTGGTCCAGTTCTGATGCTCACATGCCACTGTTGGTGCTTTCGGCGGTGGACAGGGGTCAGCATGGGCACCCTGACTGGTCAGCGGCTATGCCGCCCCATATGCAACAAACTGAGATGCTCTGTGTATTCTGACACCTTTCTATCAGAACCAGCATTAACTTCTTGAGCAGTTTGAGCTCCAGTAGCTCGTCTGTTTGATCGGACCACACGAGCCAGCCTTCGCTCCCCACGTGCATCAATGAGCCTTGGCCGCCCATGACCCTGTGTCCGGTTCTCCACTGTTCCTTCCTTGGAGCACTTTTGATAGATCCTGACCACTGCAGACCGGGAACACCCCACAAGAGCTGCAGTTTTGGAGATGCTCTGACCCAGTCGTCTAGCCATCACAATCTGGCCCTTGTCAAACTCGCTCAAATCCTTACGCTTGCCCATTTTTCCTACTTCTAACACATCAACTTTGAGGACAAAATGTTCACTTGCTGCCTAATATATCCCACCCACAAACAGCTGTGAGGAAGAGATCATCAGTGTTATTCACTTCACCTGATCGGTGTATAACATGATAGAAACATAATCACTGCAATAATGATCCAATCATGATTGACTCTTAAGCATTTGCCTATTTAAATCCAAACAGACTGGGCAGTGTAGTTTTCACACTATTTATTATTGTTCACTTCTTTACTTTTACATGTAGCCTACTCAGCATTACATTGTTCTCTTTAACTGATCTTAGCTTTATATTTTCCTCCCATCCTGCTGTTCTTTCCGTTCTCAGATGGGGATCAGTGCAGCTCGAGCCCATGTAAACACGGCGGCACATGCAAGGACGGGATCGGCGGCTACACCTGCACGTGCTCCGACATGTACGGCGGCTCCGACTGTCAAACCGGTGAATGTGATGATTTACACCAGTGAAAGTGATGCTAGTGAACATGTGATGTGTGTGTCAGATGCTTCATGATGATGTTTTGCAGATAAATCCCAGTGTCCGTCTGCCGGGCCTTTAGCGTGCGAGCACTTCTGCAGGCCGATGGCGGGCACGTATCGCTGCTTCTGCACACGGGGATTCACGCTTCAGAGCAACGGCAGGAACTGCTCGCCTCACGGTACCGCAGAGATCTGTCTTCTCATTGGCTGCATTGATCATTTGCAGTGTGGAACATGTGACACTGACCTCCTCCATGTTTTCAGTTCAGAACCCGTGTGGGACGACAGAGAAGTCCAGCTTCTGTCCTGACGGACACTGCCCGTGGGAGGTGAGAACCAACCGGATTACCCAGCATCCCTAGTGCACCATGCTCCCTACGATCAGAGAGACCTGATGATGATGTGTGCAGGTGCAGTTCGTGAACGGCAGCAGTGATGTCATCTGTCACGGTGTGATTGTGGGCCGTAAGTCAGTGCTGACGTCAGCCGCGTGTATGTCAGCCCTGCAGAAGAACGTCACTCTCGGTGAGCTCCTCTCGACCCGCACAAACCAACTATACCATTAAAAATATAAGAATGGTCACTTTAAGTGTGCGTGTGCTTGTCTTCCAGCGGTCCGTGACTCAAGCACAGCGCTGCGCGTCTCCAGCTGGACACCTCACAAGCGGTACGCATCCGGTCCGGACAACGACCTGGCCTTCCTGGAGCTGAAGGAGCCATTTCCAGAGCACATGTCCGTCATCCCGCTCTGCCTGCCGGAGAAAGACTACAGCGAGAACATCCTGATGAGGGCGGGCCGAGAGGGCATGGTCATGGGCGGAGCCAGCCACTCTTACCTCTCATTGGACGATTGTCGTGACTCTATCAACCTCACCTTCTTAATGACCAACAAGATGTTCTGCATGGAGAGGCGCGCGTCTAGCGCTCCAGTCCGCACCAAACTGATGAAGTGTGAGGTGAAGTCTGGGAGTCCCGTCGCTACAGTGGAGGGAAAGACGGCGTTCCTGACAGGCCTTTCTCTGTCGGTCGGAGGCTGTGATAATAGACTCGTGCTCACCAAACTGTCCCGGTACCTGCACTGGCTCCGCCCGCTGCTGCACGCAGCCGAGAAAGAGCAACAATGATGATTAAGAAACGACAGCAATCTCATGTGTGGGTCATATTTCACTGCAAAATAATATAGAAATGATATTGTGCAAGTTGTCCCCTTAACTTCTGATCACCATGTCAAATTATAGAATTATGCATTTGCTAATTATATTTACAGCTGCTGTGTCAGTTTCATGATCCGAGTCACTGTAAATCTGTCACTGGTCGTTTGATTCCTGAAGAGTAAAACACTGCAACATTCATCTGTTTGTTTGAGTGACATTTCAACTTCTGACTCAACCAATCACATGAGTTTGGGGTGGGGCTATCTGACTGACTGACCAATGATGGACAGTTATTTTTGCACTTCAGTTTTCTAATCACATCACCTTTAAATTAAGTATTTATACATCACAGTATTTGTTTTTAGTGATTTAGTCAAAATATCATTGAATCACAGTCACGAGAATCACCACTTCTGAACATGAAGTTGAGGTTAAATATACTGAGTTCAGGTGTTCAGTCCCTTCATGTCCACAGGTGTATAAATCAAGCACTAGGCATGCAGACGCTTCTACACACATTTGTGAAAGAATGGGTCGCTCTCAGGAGCTCAGTGAACTCAAGCGTGGTACCGTGATAGGTTGCCACCTGTGCAATAAGTCCATTCCTGAAATTTCCTCACTACTAAATATTCCACACTCAACTGTTAGTGGGATTATAACGAAGTGGAAGCAATTGGGAACAACAGCAACTCAGCCACAAAGTGATAGGCCACGTAAAATCACAGCGCGGGGTCAGCGCATGCTGAGGGTCACAGTGCGCAGAAGTCACCAACTTTCTGCAGAGTCAATAGCTCCAGACCTCCAAACTTCTGTGGCCTTCAGATGAGCTCAAGAACAGTGCGGAGAGAGCTTCATGGAATGGGTTTCCATGGCCGAGCAGCTCATCCAAGCCTTACATCACCAAGTGCAATGCAAAGCGTGGGATGCAGTGGAGTAAAGCACGCCGCCACTGGACTCTAGAGCAGTGGAGACGTGTTCTCTGGAGTGACCAATCACGCTTCTCCGTCTGACGATCCCATGGACGAGTCTGGGTTTGGCTGTTGCCAGGGGAACGGGACTTGCCTGACTGCATTGTGCCAAGTGTAAAGTTTGGTGGAGGGGGGATTATGGGGTTGGGCTTGGCCCCTTAGTTCCAGTGAAAGGAACTCTTAATGCTTCAGCATACCAAGACATTTTGGACAATTTCATGCTCCCAACTTTGTGGGAACAGTTTGGGGATGGCCCCTTCCTGTCCCAACATGACTGCGCTCCAGTGCAGAAAGCGTCGGTCCATAAAGACATGGATGAGCGAGTTTGGTGTGGAGGAACTTGACTGGCCTGCACAGAGTCCTGACCTCATCCCAATAGAACACCTTTGGGATGAATTAGAGCGGAGACTGGAGCCAGGCCTTCTCGTCCAACATCAGTGCCTGACCTCACAAATGCGCTTCTAGAAGAATGGTCAAAAATTCCCATAAACACACTCCTAAACCTTGTGGAAAGCCTTCCCAGAAGAGCTGAAGCTGTTAGAGCTGCAAAGGGTGGGCCGACTCCATATTAAACCCTACGGATTAAGAATGGGATGGCATTAAAGCTCATGTGCATGGAAAGGCAGGCGTCACAACACTTCTGGCAATATAGTGTATTTTTCATGAAAATGCCACAACACAAAATAAAGGACAATAAAAAAAGTCTTCACCTTCTTTATGCAAAATAATATTTTTTCCTCTGCTTTTGTTTTCGAGGTGACATGATCAGGAGCATTAAATAAAACTGCCAAGTTTACAAAACAGTGTGACGTTTATTTGACAATCAATAAAAAAACAAGGGCAAACATGAAATGAAAATGAAACACAGGAACAGCATGTGAGGAGATCTCTGCGGTCACAGGTGCATTCTGGGAGCTGATGGCTAGGACACGCTGGACAGCGGAGGAAACGGGTTCTGCTTGCTGACGACCAGCTTCTGGTGCTGATGGGAAATATAACCCTTGATGTGACCCTGAGACAGAGGCAGATGTTGATGGTTTAATGAAACCGACAAACAGAATGAACCTCTGAAAGGTTTCTGACTGCAATCCTGACGGCTAGAAGGAAGTGATGCGTCTCACCATGTAAATGAGGTTGGCGAGGATGCACTGCACCTCATCGATGTCCACGTCCTCCACCTTCATCATCCTCAGAGCCACCAGGAAGGCGTCCAGAGGAAGCTGATGTGTCTTCAGCAGATGATATTCAGACACACACACACACACACACCAGTGAATCTCAGTGTGTGTGTGTGTGTGTGTGTGAGTGTATGTGAGAATGAAGGAGTGTGTGTGTTGTTCACTCACACTTTCTTAAAGAGGTTCCTGTAGGTGATGATCTTCAGCTTCTCCAGGATGAGGAAGATGCCGCAGCGGATGAAGAAGGTCTCGTGTTTGACCAGAGCTTCATTGAGCAGTAACAGGTTCCCCTCGCTGACACACACAAGCAGAAGGTGAGCATCTACACTGGACTCTAACTGTGTGTGTGTGTGTGTGTCTGTGCAAGTGTGTGTCTGTGTGTGTGTGAGAATGAAGGTGTGTGTGTCTGCGTGTGTCTGTGCATGTGTGTGTCTGTGAGTGTGTGAGAATGAAGGTGTGTGTGTCTGCGTGTCTGTCTGTGTGTGTGTGCGCGCGCGTGTCTGTGTGTGCGTGTCTGTCTCTGTGTGCGTCTGTCTGTCTGTGTGTGTGTGTCTGTGTCTGAGAATGAAGGAGTATGTGTGTCTGCGTGCGTGTGTGTCTGTCTGTCTGTGTGTGTGTGTGTGACAATGAAGGAGTGTGTGTGTGTCTGTGTGTGTGTGTGAGAATGAAGGAGTGTGTGTGTCTGTGTGTGTGTCTGCGTGTGTGTGTGTGTCTGTCTGTCTGCGTGTGTGTGTGAGAATGAAGGAGTGTGTGTGTGTGTGTCTGTGTCTGTGTCTGTGTGTTTTACCCCACGGCCTTGGTGACGTCAGCGAACTGCATGAGGTCGTACTTCTTCAGCAGCTGATGTGTGGGCATGTGACCCTGAGAACACACAAACACGAGCCGTGAACGCAGCCAGTCATGTGACATCTGGACAAGTTTCCTGGATTCCATTTTAATTGTTAAATTAAATGTTAGTAATTAAAAAGCCTGATTAATGAAATCATAAAATGTTCACAAATAAAACAAAAATGAAACAAAATTTACATTTTAGGTCCCTATGAAAAGAGTCTTTCCCCCCCAAATTTTGGAAAATCTGCCCAGTTCAGTGACAGTGAATGTTTCTATGACGATGGGCGCGGGTGAATCAGTGACAGCCGTACCAGCAGCATCTTGACGGGCAGCAGGTAGATCAGGATCAGACGCTTGTTCCTCTGACAGGAGCGATGGCAGTGTGTGAAGGAGAACGACAGACACTCCTCAGCTGGACACACAGAAACACACACAGATCAACAGCTGCGCACGCACAGTCACACACACTCTCACACACACACACACCTGGTTTGAAGTCGCTGTCGAACATGGCCTTCCTGCCCACGTAGTACTTGTACGTGACGCGCTGGGCGATGCTGTACTCGTCCTTCAGTGTGTTGCTGTCGATGGCGCGGATCAGCGGCTTACACAGGTGCAGCTTATTGATCTGAACACACGGACACACTCATCACTGACGGACAAGCAAACGGTCACTGAGACTCATCCCACAATTCTGAATACTGCGAGAAATAAAGTCAGAATTGTGAGAATGACCTTTTATATTTTCATAACTTAAATGAAAATAAATGAATTAAAATTCATAATTTAAATGAAAAATTGGAAATGTTGGGTTAAGGTTAGTTTAGACTGAAGTAAAATTACTAAATGGATACAAATAAAAACTAAACCTGAAAATAAACCTAATGGAGATTTGAGTGAATGTTGAGATTAACATTAAGATTAATACATTCTGCAAGTATTTTCACTGTAAAGTGTGACCAGATTATTAATAATAACTCTGGACGCTTACTTTGAAATAGATCTTGAAGAGCTGATTGATCAGAAACAGCATTCCCCATCTCTTCGAGTCGTCGATCCCAGCGCGACTGGAACACAAGACACAAATATACTCATTCAATTAATCAAGTGACAGTACAGAAATTAGTAATGATGTTGTCATGGCAACTCTCAGAGTGTTTGACATGAGTCACGGACATGCCAATGTGGAAATGTTTGGATCATGTGACACTGAAGACTGGAGTAATGATGTTGAAGAGTGTGATAACTCACTTGTCGTTGGCACAGACTCTGAAGCAGCTCATCAGCTGATCCGCTGCTTTCTCCAGCATGTCTCCGACATTCCCCTTCCCCTTCACCTGCAGCTGCTGCTCCGCCTGAACACACACACACACGCACACACACACACACACACACACACTGTGAGACGCTGCAGCTGTTACAGATCCACAGATGAATGAGTTCCACTCACATTATTGGCAAATATCCTGAGGTCGAGGGTCACAGCAAACATGATCGGCAGAGCCCTGCAAACACAACATCATCAGTGACGTCATCGTGAGGTTTGATCCAGGTCTGTTCTGACCCGGAAACGTACATTAAAGTTTCTAAAAAATACGTTTCAGTACAGAAATAAACATTGCAAATGGATTTTTTCCCCCAGATTTTTCAAAATGATTTTTTTAGGTGATATAACCATTTAAATTAAATTATAGCACCTTGTGCGCTTCCGGGTCAATTTTGACCCAGGTCTCAACTTTAACAACACAAATCCATGAGCCACGTCTCACCAGTTCTCCTCTTTATGAGCCTGAAACGCTCTCAGGAATGATGTTCAGCTGCGTTAAGGAGCAAACACCAAACATTCTCAACATACAGCGAGTGCACAGCATTACACCTGAAGACCCAGAATAAAAGGATATTGAACCACCACCGTCTGGCATTTGTAGGCCTCCACAAAGTCATGATTGGACACCGCGAACGTGCACCTGCAGAGGAAGAGAGAGACGGCATGTGAACGACACACAGCGGACACGCAGATAACACGCAGCACACACACAGGACACAATGAACACGCAGGGAACACAGTGAACACGCAGAGAACACGCAGAGCACATGCAGAGAACACGCAGGGAACACAGCGCACACGCTGAGAACGCAGCGGACGCGCAGAGAACGCAGCGGACGCGCAGAGAACGCAGAGAACACAGCGGACGCACAGAGAACGCAGCGGGCACGCAGCGCACGCGCAGAGAACGCAGCGCACGAGCAGAGAACGCAGCGCACGCGCAGAGAACGCAGCGCACGCGCAGAGAACGCAGAGGACACGCAGCGGACGCGAAGAGAACGCAGCGCACGCGCAGAGAACGCAGAGGACACGCAGAGAACGAAAGGGCACGCGAGCGCACGCAGCAGAGAACGCGAGCGCACGCGCAGAGAACGCAGAGGACACGCAGAGAACGAGAACGCAGCGGGCACGCAGCGCACGCGCAGAGAACGCAGCGCACGCGCAGAGAACGCAGAGGACACGCAGAGAACGCAGAGAACGCAGCGGGCACGCAGCGCACGCGCAGAGAACGCAGCGCACGCGCAGAGAACGCAGAGGACACGCAGCGGACGCGCAGAGAACGCAGAGGACACGCAGCGCACGCGCAGAGAACGCAGAGGACACGCAGCGCACGCGCAGAGAACGCAGAGGACACGCAGCGCACGCGCAGAGAACGCAGCGCACGCGCAGAGAACGCAGAGAACACGCAGCGGACGCCAGAGAACGAGAGGACACGCAGCGCACGCGCAGAGAACGCAGAGGACACGCAGCGCACGCGCAGAGAACGCAGCGCACGCACAGAGAACGCAGAGAACACGCAGCGGACGCCCAGAGAACGCAGAGGACACGCAGCGCACGCGCAGAGAACGCAGAGGACACGCAGAGAACGCAGAGAACACGCAGAGAACGCAGAGAACACGCAGAGAACGCAGAGAACACGCAGCGGACGCCCAGAGAACGCAGAGGACACGCAGCGCACGCGCAGAGAACGCAGAGGACACGCAGCGCACGCGCAGAGAACGCAGAGGACACGCAGCGCACGCGCAGAGAACACGCAGCGGACGCCCAGCGCACGCGCAGAGAACACGCAGCGGACGCCCAGAGAACGCAGAGGACACGCAGCGCACGCCAGAGAACGCAGAGGACACGCAGCGCAGCGCGCGCAGAGAACACGCATGACGACGCAGAGAACGCAGAGAACACGCAGCGGACGCCCAGAGAACGCAGAGGACACGCAGCGCACGCCCAGAGAACGCAGAGGACACGCAGCGCACGCGCAGAGAACACGCAGCGCACGCGCAGAGAACGCAGAGGACACGCAGCGCACGCGCAGAGAACGCAGAGAACACGCAGCGGACGCGCAGAGAACGCAGAGAACACGCAGCGGACGCCCAGAGAACGCAGAGGACACGCAGCGCACGCGCAGAGAACGCAGAGAACACGCAGCGGACGCGCAGAGAACGCAGAGAACACGCAGCGGACGCCCAGAGAACGCAGAGGACACGCAGCGCACGCGCAGAGAACGCAGAGAACACGCAGCGGACGCCAGAGAACGCAGAGGACACACAGCGCACGCGCAGAGAACGCAGAGGACACGCAGCGCACGCGCAGAGAACGCAGCGCACGCGCAGAGAACGCAGACGACGCGCAGAGAACGCAGAGGACGCCAAGAGCGCACGCCGCAGAGAACGCCGAGGACGCGCAGCGCACGCGCAGAGAACGCAGAGGACGCGCAGCGTACGCGCAGAGAACGCTGAGGATGCGCAGCGCACGCGCAGAGAACGCTGAGGACGCGCAGAGAACGCAGCGGACGCGCAGCGGACGCGGAGAGAACGCAGCGGACGCGCAGCGGACACGCAGACGACGCGCAGAGAACGCAGAGGACGCGCAGCGCACGCGCAGAGAACGCAGAGGACGCGCAGCGCACGCGCAGAGAACGCAGAGGACGCGCAGCGCACGCGCAGAGAACGCTGAGGATGCGCAGCGCACGCGCAGAGAACGCTGAGGACGCGCAGAGAACGCAGCGGACGCGCAGCGCACGCGGAGAGAACGCAGCGGACGCGCAGCGGACACGCAGCGCACGCGCAGAGAACGCAGCGCACGCAGAGAACGCAGCGCACGCGCAGAGAACGCAGCGGACACGCAGAGAACGCAGCGGACACGCAGCGGACGCGCAGAGAACGCAGAGGACACGCAGCGCACGCCCAGAGAACGCAGAGGACACGCAGAGAACGCAGACGACGCGCAGAGAACGCAGAGGACGCGCAGCGCACGCGCAGAGAACGCAGAGGACGCGCAGCGTACGCGCAGAGAACGCTGAGGATGCGCAGCGCACGCGCAGAGAACGCTGAGGACGCGCAGAGAACGCAGCGGACGCGCAGCGCACGCGGAGAGAACGCAGCGGACGCGCAGCGGACACGCAGCGCAGCGACGCCAAGAGAACGCAGAGCGCACGCCAGAGAGAACGCAAGCGACGCGCAGAGAACGCAGCGGACGCGCAGAGAACGCAGTGGACACGCAGCGGACGCGCAGAGAACGCAGAGGACACGCAGCGCACGCCCAGAGAACGCAGAGGACACGCAGCGCACGCGCAGAGAACACGCAGCGCACGCGCAGAGAACGCAGAGGACACGCAGCGCACGCGCAGAGAACGCAGAGAACACGCAGCGCACGCGCAGAGAACGCAGAGGACACGCAGCGCACGCGCAGAGAACGCAGAGAACACGCAGCGGACGCGCAGAGAACGCAGAGAACACGCAGCGGACGCCCAGAGAACGCAGAGGACACACGCAGCGCACGCGCGCAGAGAACGCAGAGAACACGCAGCGGACGCGCAGAGAACGCAGAGAACACGCAGCGGACGCCCAGAGAACGCAGAGGACACGCGAGCGCACGCCGCGAGAGAACGCAGAGGACACGCAGCGGACGCCCAGAGAACGCAGAGGACACGCAGCGCACGCGCAGAGAACGCAGAGGACACGCAGCGCACGCGCAGAGAACGCAGCGCACGCGCAGAGAACGCAGACGACGCGCAGAGAACGCAGAGGACGCGCAGCGCACGCGCAGAGAACGCAGAGGACGCGCAGCGCGCGCGCAGAGAACGCAGAGGACGCGCAGCGCACGCGCAGAGAACGCTGAGGATGCGCAGCGCACGCGCAGAGAACGCAGAGAACACGCAGCGACGCGCGCAGAGAACGCAGAGAACACGCAGCGGACGCCCAGAGAACGCAGAGGACACGCAGCGCACGCGCAGAGAACGCAGAGAACACGCAGCGGACGCGCAGAGAACGCAGAGAACACGCAGCGGACGCCCAGAGAACGCAGAGGACACGCAGAGCGCACGCGCAGAGAACGCAGAGAACACGCAGCGGACGCCCAGAGAACGCAGAGGACACGCAGCGCACGCGCAGAGAACGCGCAGAGGACACGCAGCGCACGCAGCAGAGAACGCAGCGCACGCGCGCAGAGAACGCAGACGACGCGCAGAGAACGCAGAGGACGCGCAGCGCACGCGCAGAGAACGCAGAGGACGCGCAGCGCACGCGCAGAGAACGCAGAGGACGCGCAGCGCACGCGCAGAGAACGCTGAGGATGCGCAGCGCACGCGCAGAGAACGCTGAGGACGCCGCAGAGAACGCAGCGACGCGCAGCGCACGCGAGAGAACGCGAGCGGACGCAGCGACGCGCAGCGACACGCAGCGCACGCGCAGAGAACGCAGCGCACGCGCAGAGAACGCAGCGGACACGCAGAGAACGCAGTGGACACGCAGCGGACGCGCAGAGAACGCAGAGGACACGCAGCGCACGCCAGAGAACGCAGAGAGGACACGCAGCGCACGCGCAGAGAACACGCAGCGCACGCGCAGAGAACGCAGAGGCGCAGCGCACGCCGCAGAGAACGCAGAGAACACGCAGCGCACGCGCGCAGAGAACGCAGAGGACACGCAGCGCACGCGCAGAGAACGCAGAGGGACGCAGCGGACGCCAAGAGAACGAGAGAACGAGCGACGCGCAGCGACGCAGCACGCAGAGAACGCAGAGAGAACGCAGCGACGCAGCGCAGAACGCAGAGGACGCGCAGCGCACGCGCAGAGCACGAGGACGCAGCAGCGCACGCGCAGAGAACGCAGAGCGCAACGCCAGCGGAGCGCAGCAGAGAACGCAGAGAACGCTGAGGAGGACGACGCCGCAGAGAACGCTGAGGACGCGCAGAGAACGCAGCGGACGAGCAGCGCGCTGAGAGAACGCGCAGCGACGCCGCAGAGACACGCAGAGGACGCCGCAGCGCACGCGACGAGAAACGCAGCGACGCGCAGAGAACGCAAGCGCACGCGCAGAGAACGCAGAGGACACGCAGAGAGAACGAGCGACACAGAGCGCACGCGCAGAGAACGCAGAGAGCGACACGCAGCGACACGCAGCGACGCAGAACGAGGAGGACACGCAGAGAACGCGAGCGCGCAAGAGAACGCAGAGGACGCAGAGAGCAGCGACGCGCAGCGCACGCGCGCAGAGAACAGGAGAGGACGCGCAGCGGACGCAGAGAACGCTGAGGATGCGGCGAGCGCACGCAGCAGAGAACGCTGAGGACGAGCGACGCAGAGAACGAGCGAGCGACGCGCAGCGTAGAGACGCGCAGGAGAGAACGCACGCACGAGAAGAGCGCAGCGCAGAGCGCACGCAGAGAACGCACGCAACGCGCAGCGACGCGCAGAGAACGCAGCGAGACGCACGCGCAGAGAACACGCAGCGAGGACGCGCAGCAGAGAGAACGAGAGACACGCAGAGACGCGAGAGCGGACGCGCCAGAGAACGAGACACGCAGCGCACGCCGAGAGAACACGCACGACGCAGAGAACGCGCAGAGAACGAGCGGACGCACGCAGAGAACGCAGAGACACGCAGCGAACGCGCAGCGCAACGAACACGCACGCGACGCAGAGACGCAGACGCAGAGAACGCAGAGAACACGCAGCGCGGACGCGCAGAGAACGCAGAGGACACGCAGCGCGCACGCGCAGAGAACGCAGAGAACACGCAGAGCACGCGCGCAGAGAACGCAGAGGACACGCAGCGAGACGCGCAGAGAACGCAGAGAACACGCAGCGCACGCGCAGAGAACGCAGAGACGCAGAGCGGACGCACGCGCAGAGAACGCAGAGACACGCAGCGCGCACAGCGCAGAGAACGCAGAGAACGCAGCGCACGCGCAGAGAACGCAGAGGACGAGCGAGCGCACGCGCAGAGAGCGCGCAGAGAACGCAGAGGCAGCAGCGCACGCGCAGAGAACGCAGAGGACGCGCAGCGCACGCGCAGAGAACGCAGAGGACGCGCAGAGAACGAGAGCAGAGAACGCAGAACGCGACGCGCAGCGCAGAGAACGAGAGACACGAGGACGCAGAAGCGCAGAGAACGCAGAGAACGCAGACGCGCAGAACGCAGAGACACGCAGCGACGCCAGCAGAGAACGCAGAGGACACGCAGAGAGACGCGACACGAGCGACGCCGCAGAGAACGCAGAGGACACGCAGCGCGACGCAGCAGAGAACGCAGAGAGGACACGCAGCGACGCGCAGAGAACGCAGAGAACACGCAGAGGACGCAGCAGAGAACGCAGAGGACACGCAGCGCACGCAGCGAGAGAGACGCGCAGCGCACGCGCAGAGAACGCGAGAGCGACGCGCAGAGAACGAGAGAACAGCGAGCGCACGCGCAGAGAACGCAGAGGACGCGCAGCGCACGCGCAGAGAACGACGACGCGCAGCGCACGCGCAGAGAACGCAGAGACGCGCAGCGCGCGCGCAGCAGAGAACGAGAGGATGACACGCAGCGACGCGCAGAGAACGCGAGACGCGCAGCGCAGCAGAACGCAGAGAACGCAGCGCGCACGCGGAGAGAACGCAGGCGACGAACGCAGCAAGAGCGCAGAGAACACGCACGCGCACGAACGCAGAGAACACGCAGCGACACGCAGAGAACGCAGAGGACGCAGCGCAGAGAACGCAGAGGACGACGCAGCGCACGCGCAGAGAACGCAGAGGACACGCGAAGCGCACGCGCAGAACGCATGAGGACGCGCAGCGAACGCAGAGAACGCAGCGACGCCGCGCAGAACGCAGAGCGCAGAGAGCGACGCGCGAACGAGCGCACGAGAACGCAAGAGCGGACGCGCGCACGCAGAGAACGCAGAGGACGCAGCAGAAAGCGACGCGCAGAGAACGCAGCGCGAGCGCACGCCGCAGAGAACGCAGAGGACGCAGCGACGCGCAGAGAACGAGAGGACACGCAGCGCACGCGCCAGAGAACGCAGAGGACACGCAGCGCACGCGCAGAGCGAGAGCACGCGCAGCGCGAGCGCGCAAGAGAACGCAGACGCGACGCGCAGCGCAGAGAACGCGCAGCGCGCAGAGAACGCGAGAGAACGCGCAGCGCACGACGCGAGAGAACGCAGAGGACACGCAGCGGACGCGCAGAGAACGCAGAGGACACGCAGCGCACGCGCAGAGAACGCAGAGCACGCGCGCAGCGCACGCCGCAGACGAACGCAGAGGAACGCGCAGAGACGCGCAGAGAACGCAGCGCAGCCGCGAGCGCACGCCGCAGAGCACGCACGCAGCGGACGCGCAGAGAACGAGAGGACACGCAGCGCACGCGCAGAGAACGAGCGCACGCGCAGAGAACGCAGAGAACGCAGAGAACACGCAGCGGACGCCAGAGAACGCAGAGACACGCAGCGCACGCGCAGAGAACGCAGAGAACACGCAGCGGAGCGCAGAGACGCGCAGAGAACACGCAGCGCGACGCCAGAGAACGCAGAGGACACGCAGAGCGCACGCAGCGCAGAGAACGCGCAGAGAACACGCAGCGACGCCAGAGAACAGAGAGGACACAGAGCGACGCGCAGAGAACGCACGCAGAAACGCCAGAGAGAACACGCGACACGAGCGCGCAGCGCAGAGAACGCAGAGAACACGCAGCGGACGCGCAGAGAACGCAGAGAACACGCAGCGGACGCCAGAGAAGACACGCAGAGGAACACGCGCAGAGAACGCAGAAGGACACGCAGCGGACGCCGCAGAGAACGCAGAGAACACGCAGCGGACGCCAGAGAACGCAGAGAGAGGACACGCAGCGCACGCGC
>JAGHMJ010006280.1:140000-150000 GCA_018749465.1 Paracanthobrama guichenoti | reverse complement strand
TGAGACACACACACACACACACATCAGGTGAGACACACACACACACACACATCAGTCAGACACACACACAGACACACACACACACACACACACATCAGGTGAGACACACACACACACACACATCAGGTGAGACACACACACACACACACATCAGGTGAGACACACACACACACACACACACACACACACACACACACATCAGTGAGACACACACACACACACACACATCAGGTGAGACACACACACACACACACACATCAGGTGAGACACACACACACACACACACACATCAGGTGAGACACACACACACACACACACACATCAGGTCAGGTGACACACACACACACACACACACATATCAGGTGACACACACACACACACACACACACATCAGGTGAGACACACACACACACACACACACATCAGGTGAGACACACACACACACACACACACACATCAGGTGAGACACACACACACACACACACACACATCAGGTGAGACACACACACACATCAGGTGAGACACACACACACACACACATCAGGTGAGACACACACACACACACACACATCAGGTGAGACACACACACACACACACATCAGGTGAGACACACACACACACACACACATCAGTGAGACACACACACACACACACACATCAGTGAGACACACACACACACACATCAGGTGAGACACACACACACACACACACACATCAGGTGAGACACACACACACACACACATCAGGTGACACACACACACACACACACACACATCAGGTGAGACACACACACACACACATCAGGTGAGACACACACACACACACACACACACACACACATCAGGTGAGACACACACACACACACACACACATCAGGTGAGACACACACACACACACACACACATCAGGTGAGACACACACACACACACACACACACACACACACACATCAGTGAGACACACACACACACACACACACACACATCAGTGAGACACACACACACATCACACACACACACACACATCAGGTGAGACACACACACACACACACACACACACACATCAGGTGAGACACACACACACACACACACACATCAGTGAGACACACACACACACACACACACACATCAGGTGAGACACACACACACACACACACACATCAGGTGACACACACACACACACACATCAGGTGAGACACACACACACACACACATCAGGAGACACACACACACACACACACACACACATCAGTGAGACACACACACACACACACACACACACACACACACACACATCAGGTGAGACACACACACACACACACACACACACACACACACACACACACACACACACACACATCAGGTGAGACACACACACACACACACACACATCAGGTGAGACACACACACACACACACACATCAGGTGAGACACACACACACACACACACACACATCAGGTGACACACACACACACACACACACACACATCAGGTGAGACACACACACACACACACACACACATCAGGTGAGGACACACACACACACACACACACATCAGGTGAGACACACACACACACACACACACATCAGGTGAGACACACACACACACACACACATCAGGTGAGACACACACACACACACACACACACATCAGGTGAGACACACACACACACACACACACACATCACACACACACACACACACACATCACACACACACACACATCAGGTGAGACACACACACACACACAGGTGAGACACACACACACACATCAGGTGACACACACACACACATCAGTGAGACACACACACACATCAGGTGAGACACACACACACACACAGGTGAGACACACACACACATCATTCACACACACACACACACACACACACACACACACACACACACACATCAGGTGAGACACACACACACACACACACACATCAGGTGAGACACACACACACACACACACACATCAGGTGAGACACACACACACACACACACACACACATCAGGTGAGACACACACACACACATCAGGTGAGACACACACACACACACACATCAGGTGAGACACACACACACACACACACACACACACACACACATCAGGTGAGACACACACACACACACACACATCAGGTGAGACACACACACACACACACACATCAGGTGAGAGACACACACACACACACACATCAGGTGAGACACACACACACACACACATCAGGTGAGACACACACACACACACACACACACATCAGGTGAGACACACACACACACACACACACATCAGGTGAGACACACACACACACACACATCAGGTGAGACACACACACACACACACAGGTGACACACACACACACACATCAGGTGAGACACACACACACACACACACACACACATCAGGTGAGACACACACACACACACACACACACACACATCAGGTGAGACACACACACACACACACACACACACACATCAGGTGAGACACACACACACACACACACACACACATCAGGTGAGACACACACACACACACACACACACATCAGGTGAGACACACACACACACACACACACATCAGTCAGAGACACACACACACACATCAGTGTGACACACACACACACACACACACACACACACATATCAGGTGACACACACACACACACACACACACACACACACATCAGGTGAGACACACACACACACACACACACACACACATCAGTGAGACACACACACACACACACACACACACATCAGGTGAGACACACACACACACACACACACACACATCAGGTGAGACACACACACACACACACATCAGGTGAGACACACACACACACACACACATCAGGTGAGACACACACACACACATCAGGTGAGACACACACACACACACACACATCAGGTGAGACACACACACACACACACACACATCAGGTGAGACACACACACACACACACACATCAGGTGAGACACACACACACACACACATCAGGTGAGACACACACACACACACACACACATCAGGTGAGACACACACACACACACACACATCAGGTGAGACACACACACACACATCAGGTTTACACTGGAGTAATATTTCACCGATTTACACTGCAGTAATACCGTATATACCCGAATATAAGACGACCCCCCCACCGAACATTGCATTCTGTGAGTCCAAATGTTTTGGCAGCTTTGCAGTTATTCGATGATTCTGCCTCACTCACGACCATAAGTTTAAAGTTGGTGTCATAACTGTTTCGAACGTGCTGGTTTATTTGACCAACTTTTGAAGCTCTTTTCTCAAGATGATCTCTTGACTTCTCCATGGCGGCACTTTAACGTTTATTTAATTCATAACGCTGTCACTAATTACACTCACCTGTCAGGATTATTAGGAACAGCATACTAATACTGTGTTTGACGCCCTTTCGCCTTCAGAACTGCCTTAATTCTACGTGGCATTGATTCAACAAGGTGCTGAAAGCATTCTTTAGAAATGTTGGCCCATATTGATAGGATAGCATCTTGCAGTTGATGGAGATTTGTGGGATGCACATCCAGGGCACGAAGCTCCCGTTCCACCACATCCCAAAGATGCTCTATTGGGTTGAGATCTGGTGACTGTGGGGGCCATTTTAGTACAGTGAACTCATTGTCATGTTCAAGAAACCAATCTGAAATGATTCGAGCTTTGTGACATGGTGCATTATCCTGCTGGAAGTAGCCATCAGAGAATGGGTACATGGTGGTCATAAAGGGATGGACATGGTCAGAAACAATGCTCAGGTAGGCCGTGGCATTTAAACGATGCCCAATTGGCACTAAGGGGCCTAAAGTGTGCAAAGAAAACATCCCCCACACCATTACACCACCACCACCAGCCTGCACAGTGGTAACAAGGCATGATGGATCCATGTTCTCATTCTGTTTACGCCAAATTCTGACTCTACCATCTGAATGTCTCAACAGAAATCGAGACTCATCAGACCAGGCAACATTTTCCAGTCTTCAACTGTCCAATTTTGGTGAGCTCGTGCAAATTGTAGCCTCTTTTTCCTATTTGTAGTGGAGATGAGTGGTACCCGGTGGGGTCTTCTGCTGTTGTAGCCCATCCGCCTCAAGGTTGTGCGTGTTGTGGCTTCACAAATGCTTTGCTGCATACCTCGGTTGTAACGAGTGGTTATTTCAGTCAAAGTTGCTCTTCTATCAGCTTGAATCAGGCGGCCCATTCTCCTCTGACCTCTAGCATCAACAAGGCATTTTCTCCCACAGGACTGCCACATACTGGATGTTTTTCCTTTTCACACCATTCTTTGTAAACCCTAGAAATGGTTGTGCGTGAAAATCCCAGTAACTGAGCAGATTGTGAAATACTCAGACCGGCCCGTCTGGCACCAACAACCATGCCACGCTCAAAATTGCTTAAATCACCTTTCTTTCCCATTCTGACATTCAGTTTGGAGTTCAGGAGATTGTCTTGACCAGGACCACACCCCTAAATGCATTGAAGCAGCTGCCATGTGATTGGTTGATTAGATAATTGCATTAATGAGAAATTGAACAGGTGTTCCTAATAATCCTTTAGGTGAGTGTGCGTAGCCTATCGTGTTGGTGCCCTCTACTGTTTCCCCCTGCTTTCTCCCTTTCCCCTCTTGATTTTGTCTATATCGCGAATATAAGACGACCCCCATTTTTCAGCCTATTTTTAGGACACAAACCTAGTCTTATATTCGGGTATATACGGTATTACGCCGATTTACGCTGCGGTAATATTACGCCGATTCACCGATTTTACAGAAATCACATTTACTCAACTGCTATTATTTGATTGAAATGTTAAGCAACTACACACAAACTGGACAGAGTGTGCTTTGGCGTATCACTCTCAGATGTGCTTTAGTTTCAGTGTAAAGGCCTGTTCACACTGGGATGATTTTCACGCGCGTTTATCGCCGACGTTTAACGCTCCTGTGACTAAACAAAGGGCGCCAATGTGAGTGTGCACACCGATGCATAAAACCGCAGGCATAAAAGCGTAATTAAAAAAAAAAACGCCTTGGGTTAGTTTTTTTATTTTGACGCAATGCGTTAAAAACTGTCCGACCAATGAGATCGGCGCTTTTGTTGACGTGCCTGGAGCTGCTGAAGTTACAGTAAAACACAACTTGGTCTTGCTAAGCACACATTGATACGACGAAGTAGTAGTAAGTAGACAAAGAAGAAGATGAGCTGCTAATGCGGCTTGCCAGTTAGCAAAAAGTGTGTGAATGGTTTTGGCAAGCACATAAATACTGTCTCTCTTCTTCTTCTGTGTGACAAGCGAGTGTCAGAAGCGTAAAGTGCCGCAGCACCACCTTGTGTTCAGTGCCATCTACTGTTTTGCATGTTCACTCGGCCCATCACCAGTGAAAATCGCTTGGGTGTGAAACATCTCCCGATAAGCATGTGCGATATTCATCCCGGTGTGTACAGGCCTTAAGATTGTCATGTTACCCATGATTCCGCACCCCTGTGTGTCTGTTTTTGTCCCACAGGCCGTGGAGAATCTGTGCTCGTATAAAGTGTCGCCCATGTTGTACAAGCAGCTGCGGCAAGTGTGTGAAGACCACGTCCAAGCACAGATCCATCAGTTCAGGGAATATCCTTCCTCAGCGTGTGTGTGTTTGCTTTGCTCCGTCAGCTGGTGTGTGTGTCCGTAGGTCGTCAGTAGAGGGCGCTGTGGCGCGCTGTGAGAATAAAGCAGCCCTTAACAGAGTCACACAGAGTCGCTGGACAGCCTGTCCTTCCTGAAGAGGATGAACCGGTGCTGGCAGGACCACTGCAGACAGACGGTGTGTGTGTGAGTGTGTGAGAGTGAGAGCGAGTGAGTGTGTGCGCGTGTGTGTGCGTGAGAGAGTGCGCACGAGTGTGTGTGATGAGAGTGAGTGTGTGTGTGAGAGTGAGAGAGAGTGTGTGTGTGCGTGTGTGTGTGTGTCTTTTTACACATTTTCTGTCTCGTCCCCCCCAGATCATGATCCGCAGTATTTTCCTCTTCCTGGATCGGACGTACGTCCTCCAGAACTCACTGCTTCCATCCATCTGGTGAGTCCACCAATCACAGACCTCCGTGAAGATACTCTTATAGTTTCATTTGAGTTAACCTCTTACTGTGCGTTCGCACCGCCGCCGGCGAGAGCGTCAAACTTCGCTCTGGCCGCCCTGCCAACGACGCTGTAGAAAGATCTGTGGACGCGCTGGCGCTCTGACGCAGATCGAATGCTTGGTCTGTATTTAAAGGGGCTGCAAAGCAAACAAGCATGTTGATTGGCAGACTGACCACAAGTACCCTCATGAAATCTGTGAAAGTAAGAATGAATTGCATTCTAGCGCCTATAAAATAGTGTTGCGCGCCTTCTTAACAGATTACACGTCACTATGAATGATCAAGTTGTAAATGATAGGGAAACCTGCGGAGCAGTGATCAACCTCTCCTCCATTTTGCCTGGGAACTAATGTGGTCGGAGCCAAAGTTTATAGGACTCGCTCTCAGGATTTCTCTCAAGCGGAGCACTTCTACATTCTGATTGGTTGCCGCCGAACCGCGTCATAGCTCTACCATAAAGTTGACCTGATTTCAACTCTCCTCGACGCCCAAATCGTCCACGCCGTGGGTGGATGGGCGGGGAGGTGGACGGGAGTGGGCGTGTTTGAAAAAATGGGGAAAAAAACAACAAATCCTCCTTTGTTTGCATGAGTGTTTTGAGTTTGGGGAATCAGTCATGTCCATTTTCAGTGAAATATTGATGCTAATCAGTTTCTAGCAACCCCCACACACACACACACACACACACACACACACACACACACACACAGGCGTTCTGAAGACTCATTATATACAGGAAGCGCATTAGTCACAGCTGTCAGTCAAAGCACCCATGGTTTTCATTGGATAAAGGCAGTCAATGCCTTGCCAGCAAAGGTTTGATGGATGGACGTAGTAACCAATCAAAAGCCATTATCTTGCGCAGTATTGGTGAATACTACTCGTGCTGACGCCTCCATTCACACCGGCGGGCGCCTGCCAGTTTACACACACAGTTTCTGACAGTATCATCCTAAAATCTCAATCAAAACATGATCAGACATTCAGTTTTATATTTAGGTTATTTTCAGTCCCTTAACATTAAAATCTAATACATTTTAACCTAAGTGAATTTCACTTACTCTGTTCCTGCACTACTGTGAGATTTTAGTACATCAATTAAATTAAATGAATTATTATTTTATATACATATATTCTGTTTTCATGCGAATTTTAGTGGAAGTTTTAGAAATGTTGTTAGTATTTAACTTTCTATATAGTTTTTATTTAAATTTTACTTTGGGTTTTATTTATTTCATTTTAATACATCAAGTTAAACTAAATGAAAAGAGTTTTTAATTCATATTTTTATATTTTTATATTTTCTGTGTCTATTTTAATTTTAAAGTTTTAGTAATTTTGTTGTGTTTTCCATTTTTATTAGCGTTTTATTTCTGTTTTATTTGAAGTTTTAGAGTTAAACCAAATAAATGTTAGTTTTATTAATATTTTGAATTAGTGTTTGTTTTTATTTTGAAGTTTTAGTAATTTTGTTGTGTGCTTTAGTCATTTTTATTATACAAAGGTACTTTATTTTTATTTTTTAAATCTTTTATTTAAAGTACCGTAGTTGTAGTTAACCGTAATGACCCTGAGCTGGTGTCGCTATAGTAACACATGCGTGTTGTCAGGGACACGGGGCTGGAGCTGTTCCGGACACACATCGTGAGCGACAGCGGCGTTCAGAGCCGGACGGTGGAGGGAATCCTGGAGCAGATCGAGCGCGAGCGCAATGGAGAGACTGTGGACCGCAGTCTGCTGAGGAGCTTACTGGGCATGCTCTCAGACCTGCAGGTGATTGGACGCTCCGCACTGATGATGTCAGCATTAACACCCTTCATTAGTAATGTTGTGATTCTCCTCGGAGCTGGTCGCTCTGGTTCATGGATTATAACTGAAACAGAACGTGGGCAGCACTGATGTGCTCTGCTGGCACTAGTATGAGTAGTGTGTAATGCTCAGATGGTGTGTGAGTTACCCGATGTCCACTAGCAGTGTGTGTTGCTCTGTGTCGTCAGGTGTACAAGGATTCGTTCGAGCAGCGGTTCCTGACGGAGACCACCCGTCTGTACGCCGCGGAGGGCCAGAGGCTCATGCAGGAGAGAGACGTGAGAGCTGCTGTTCTTCCTCATTCACATTCAGACACGTGTCACGTGTGTGTGCTGACGTGTGTTCATGCTCTTCACACAGGTTCCTGAGTACCTTCATCATGTGGCGCGGCGCCTGGAGGAAGAGAACGACCGCGTCATCAGTTACTTAGATCAGAGCACGCAGTGAGTGTGTGTGTGTGTGTGTGTGTGTGTGTGTGTGTGTGTGTGTGTGTGTGTGTGTAACCGATGTCGTCATCATATTTGCATACTGACTTGTGATTGGTCTTTAATCTGTCTGTGGGCAGTAAAGGAGACAGAAGTTGATTAATCAATCTATCGATCCGTCTCTATTATTTAATGTTTTAAACCGCTGGTGTCACAGAGGCTCCTCTAACATCTGCCTGTGTCTGACAGGAAGCCGCTGATCGCCGCTGTGGAGAAGCAGCTGCTGGGCGAACACATGAGCGCCATTCTACAGAAAGGTCTGAGTTATCCTAGAGATGTGAGCAGTGTTATTCATGTTATGAAACACACACTCAGCTGATGGTGTGATGCTCCTCAGGCCTGCGGACGCTGCTGGACGAGAGCCGCGAGTGTGAGCTGACGCTGCTGTACGAGCTCTTCAGTAAAGTCAAGGGCGGCCTGGCGGCACTGCTGCAGTCCTGGAGAGATTACATTAAGGTACACACACACTAAAACCATGAGGAAAACATTCCTCACATTAAATAAAATAACATAAAACAGCTTATTCATATTTGAGTTTCTAAATAGACATGGTGATGGAAAACTATATGGGATAGAAGGAAAAAATATATTTAAATGCTATTGCGCTCTCCAGATATAGTCCCACCCCCCATCTCATATAATTTTCACCACAACATTTTTTACCGTTGTTCAAAGGAATGTAAAAAGTCGTCGTAAAGGGAGCGCGTAAAGTTGCCTGCAGCGTAACGTAAAAGTCGTCAAGGTAAAAGCGGAAAGTTGCTCGAGCGTAAAAGCCGTCCAAGGGAACGTAAAGTTGTGCGAGCGTAAAAGCCGTCCAAGGGAGCGTAAAGTTGTCCGAGCGTAAAAGCCGTCCAAGGGAGCGTAAAGTTGTCGCGCAAAAGCGTAAAAAGTCGTCTCAAAGGCCGCGTAAAGTTGCTTTCGGCGTAAAAGCCGTCCAAGGGAGCGTAAAGTTGTTAGAGCGTAAAAGTCGTCCAAGGGAACGTAAAGTTGTTGTTCGAGCGTAAAAGCCGTCCAAGGGAACGTAAAGTTGTGCGAGCGTAAAAGCCGTCCAAGGGAACGTAAAGTTGTGCGAGCGTAAAAGCCGTCCAAGGGAACGTAAAGTTGTGCGGCGTAAAAGTCGTCCAAGGGAACGTAAAGTTGTTCGAGCGTAAAAGTCGTCCAAGGGAACGTAAAGTTGTGCGAGCGTAAAAGCCGTCCAAGGGAACGTAAAGTTGTGCGAGCGTAAAAGCCGTCCAAGGGAACGTAAAGTTGTGCGGCGTGCTAAGGAAAAAGCCGTCAAAGTAAAAAGCGTAAAGTTGTTAGCGCGTAAAAAAAGTCGTCCAAGGGAACGTAAAGTTGCTCGAGCGTAAAAGCCGTCCAAGGGAACGTAAAGTTGTGCGAGCGTAAAAGCCGTCCAAGGGAACGTAAAGTTGTGCGAGCGTAAAAAGCCGCCCAAGGGGCGTAAAGTTGTGCGGCGTAAAAGCCGTCCAAAGGCGTAAAGTTGTCGCGGCGTAAAAAGTCGTCCGCAAAGGCGTAAAAGTTGTGCGGCGTAAAAGCCGTCCAAGGGAACGTAA
>JAGHMJ010006280.1:130000-137500 GCA_018749465.1 Paracanthobrama guichenoti | reverse complement strand
TATATGTACACACACACACACACACACACACACACACACACACTCACCGGCCACTTTATTAGGAACACCCTGCTAGTATCAGGTACATGTTTACATGTACAATCATCGGCTGACCCTGACCTCTAATCATCATCGGCTGACCCTGACCTCTAATCATCATCGGCTGACCCTGACCTCTAATCATCGGCTGACCCTGACCTCTAATCATCGGCTGACCCTGACCTCTAAACATCGGTTGACCCTGACCCCTAATCATCGGCTGACCCTGATCTCTAATCATCAGCTGACCCTGATCTCTAATCATCGGCTGACCCTGATCTCTAACCATCGGCTGACCCTGATCTCTAATCATCGGCTGACCTCTAAACATCGGCTGACCCTGATCTCTAATCATCGGCTGACCCTGACCTCTAATCATCATCGGCTGACCCTGACCTCTAATCATCATCGGCTGACCCTGACCTCTAATCATCATCGGCTGACCCTGATCTCTAATCATCGGCTGACCCTGATCTCTAATCATCGGCTGACCCTGACCTCTAATCATCATCGGCTGACCCTGACCTCTAATCATCGGCTGACCCTGACCTCTAATCATCGGCTGACCCTGATCTCTAATCATCGGCTGACCCTGACCTCTAAACATCGGTTGAGCCTGACCCCTAATCATCGGCTGACCCTGATCTCTAAACATCGGCTAACCCTGATCTCTAATCATCGGCTGACCCTGACCTCTAATCATCGGCTGACCCTGACCTCTAAACATCGGCTGACCCATTATCTTATCCGGGGCCGGGTCGCGGGGGCAACAGTCTAAGCAGAGACGCCCAGACTTCCCTCTCCCTAGCCACTTCCTCCAGCTCTTCCGGGGGAACCCCGAGGCGTTCCCAGGCCAGCCGGGAGATGTAATCCCTACAGCGTGTCCTAGGTCTTTCCCCGGGGCCTCCTCCCGGTGGGACATGCCTGAAACACCTCCCCGGGAAGGCGTCCAGGAGGCATCCGAAATAGATGCCCGAGCCACCTCAACTGGCTCCTCTCGATGTGGAGGAACAACGGCTCTACTCTGAGCTCCTCCCGAGTAACTGAGCTTCTCACCCTATCTCTAAGGAGCGCCCAGCAACCCTGCGGAGAAAGCTCATTCGGCCGCCTGTATCCGGGATCTTGTCCTTTCGGTCATGACCCACAGCTCATGACCATAGGTGAGAGTAGGAACGTGAGATTGACGGTAATCGAGTGCTTCGCCTTACAGCTCAGCTCCTTCTTCACCACGACAGACCGGTACATCGACCGCATTACTGCAGAAGCTGCACCGATCCTTCTGTCAATCTCCCGTTCCATCCTTCCCTCACTCGTGAACAAGACCCCAAGATACCTGAACTCCTCCACCTGAGGCAGAAACTCTCCACCAACCTGAAGTGGGCAAGCCACCCTTTTCCGACTGAGAACCATGGCCTCGGATTTGGAGGTGCTGATTCTCATCCCGGCCGCTTCACACTCGGCTGCAAACCGCCCCAGTGCACGCTGAAGGTCCTGGTCTGAGGAGGCCAACATGACAACATCATCCGCAAAAAGCAGCGACGAAATCATGTGGTTCCCAAACCGGACACCCTCTGGCCCTTGGCTGCGCCTAGAAATTCTGTCCATAAAAATTATGAACAGAACCGGTGACAAAGGGCAGCCCTGCCGAGTCCAACATGCACCGGGAACAAGTCCGACTTGCTGCCGGCAATGCGGACCAAGCTCCTGCTCTGGTCATACAGGGACCAAACAGCCCTAAGCAAGGGGCCCCGGACCCCGTACTCCCAGAGCACCCTCCACAGGACGCCACGAGGGACACAGTCGAATGCCTTCTCCAAATCCACAAAACACATGTGGATTGGTTGGGCAAACTCCCATGAACCCTCCAGCACCCTGGAAAGGGTACAGAGCTGGTCCAGTGTTCCACGACCGGGACGAAAACCACACTGTTCCTCCTGAATCCGAGGTTCCACTATCGGCCGAATTCTCCTCTCCAGTACCCTGGCATAGACTTTCCCGGGGAGGCTGAGAAGTGTGATTTCCCCTGTAGTTGGAACACACTCTCCGGTCCCCCTTCTTGAAAAGAGGGACCACCACCCCAGTCTGCCAGTCCAGAGGCACTGTCCCCAACCGCCACGCGATGTTGCAGAGGCGTGCCAGCCAAGACAGCCCCACAACATCCAGAGACTTGAGGTACTCAGGGCGGATCTCATTGACCCCCGGTGCCTTGCCACCGAGGAGCTTTTAACTACCTCGATGACTTCAGCCCGGGTGATGGATGAATCCACCTCTGAGCCCTCAGCCACTGCTTCCTCAATGGAAGACGTGTTGGTGGGATTGAGGAGATCCTCAAAGTATTCCTTCCATCGTCCGACAATATCCCCAGTTGAGGTCAACAGCTGCCCATCTCCACTGTAAACAGTGTTGGTAGGGCACTGCTTCCCCCTCCTGAGGCGGCCAAGGGTTTGCCAGAATCTCTTCGAGGCCAACCGATAGTCTTTCTCCATGGCCTCACCGAACTCCTCCCAGGCCCGATTTTTTTTTGCCTCCACAACTATCCGGGCTGCAGTCCGCTTGGTCTGCCTGTACCCGTCAGCTGCCTCAGGAGTCCCACAAGCCAACCAGGCCCGATATGACTCCTTCTTCAGCTTGACGGCATCCCTTACTTCTGGTGTCCACCACCGGGTTCGGGGATTTCCGCCACGACAGGCACCGGAGACCTTACGGCCACAGCTCCGAGCAGCCGCGTTGACAAGGGAGGTGGAGAACATGGTCCACTCGGACTCAATATCTCCAGACTCCTCGGGATCCGATCGAAGCTCTGTCGGAGGGTGGGAGTTGAAGATCTCTCTGACAGGGGCTCGGCCAGCGTTCCCAACAGACCCTCACAGTACGTTTGGGTCTCCCGAGTCTGTCTAGTTTCCTCCCCCACCATCGGATCCAACTCACCACCAGGTGGTGATCAGTTGACAGCTCCGCCCCTCTCTTCACCCGAGTGTCCAAGACATACGGCGGAGGTCAGATGAGGCGACCACAAAGTCAATCATCGACCTCCAGTCTAGGGTGTCCTAGTGCCATGTGCACTGATGGACACCCTTATGCTTGAACATGGTGTTCGTTATGGATAAGCCGTGACTAGCACAGAAATCCAATAACAGAACACCACTCGGGTTCAGATTAGGGGGGCCGTTCCTCTCCATCACGCCCCTCCAGGTATCACTGTCACTGCCACGTGAGCGTTGAAGTCCCCAGTAGAATGATGGAGTCTCCAGTTGGAGCACTTTCCAGCACCCCTCCCAGAGACCCCATTAGGGCCGGGTACTCCGAACTGCCGTTTGGCCCGTGAGGCACACACACGACAGTGAGAGACCTATCCCCTACCCGAAGACGCAGGGAAGCGACCCTCTCATTCACTGGGTTGAACTCCAACACATGGCAGCTGAGCTGGGGGGCTATAAGCAAACCCACTCCAGCCCGCCGCCTCTCACCATGGGCAACTCCAGAGTGGTAGAGAGTCCAGCCTCTCTCAAGAAGTGTGGTTCCAGAGCCCAAGCTGTGCGTGGAAGTGAGCCCGACTATCTCTAGCCGGTACCTCTCAACCTCCCGCACAAGCTCAGGCTCCTTCCCCGCCAGCAAGGTGACATTCCATGTCCCTAAAGCCAGTTTCCGTGTCCAGAGATCGGGTCTTCGGGGGCCTAGCCTTCGGACAATCATCGGCTGACCCTGACCTCTAATCATCGGCTGACCCTGATCCCTAATCATCGGCTGACCCTGACCTCTAATCATCGGCTGACCCTGACACCCATGCACACACAGGAAAAAAACAAATATGGGTCGATCTCTAATACACACACATGCACTCACACACACACATACAGTCAGGTCCATAAATATTGGGACATCGACACAATTCTAGTCTTTTTGGCTCTATACACCACCACAATGGATTTGCTTTAACTGCAGACTTTTAGCTTTAATTTGAGGGTTTTTACATCCAAATCAGGTGAACGGTGTAGGAATTACAACAGTTTGTATATGTGCCTCCCACGTTTTAAGGGACCAAAAGTAATGGGACAGATTAACAATCATAAATCAAACTTTCACTTTTTAATACTTGGTTGCAAATTTTTTGCAGTCAATTACAGCCTGAAGTCTGGAACGCATAGACATCACCAGACGCTGGGTTTCATCCCTGGTGATGCTCTGCCAGGCCTCTACTGCAACTGTCTTCAGTTCCTGCTTGTTCTTGGGGCATTTTCCCTTCAGTCTTGTCTTCAGCAAGTGAAATGCATGCTCAATTGGATTCAGGTCAGGTGATTGACTTGGCCATTGCATAACATTCCACTTGTTTCCCTTAAAAAACTCTTTGGTTGCTTTTGCAGTAAGCTTTGGGTCATTGTCCATCTGCACTGTGAAGCGCCGTCCAATGAGTTCTGAAGCATTTGGCTGAATAGGAGCAGATAATATTGCCCGAAACACTTCAGAATTCATCCTGCTGCTTTTGTCAGCAGTCACATCATCAATAAATACAAGAGAACCAGTGCCATTGGCAGCCATACATCCCCACGCCATGACACTACCGCCACCATGTTTCACTGATGAGGTGCTATGCTTTGGATCATGAGCAGTTCCTTTCCTTCTCCATACTCTTCTCTTCCCATCACTCTGGTACAAGTTGATCTTGGTCTCATCGTTCCATAGGATGTTGTTCTAGAACTGTGAAGGCTAGTTTAGATGTTGTTTGGCAAACTCTAATCTGGCCTTCCTGTTTTTGAGGCTCACAAATGTTAACCCCTCAAATTAAAGCTAAAAGTCTGCAGTTAAAGCACATCCTGTTCGTTTCATTTCAAATCCATTGTGGTGGTGTATAGAGCCAAAAAGACTAGAATTGTGTCGATGTCCCAATATTTATGGACCTGACTGTACATGCGCATACGCATGCAAACACACATGCTCTCACGCACACATATGCACGCACACACATGCATATCCACGTATGAACATGTATACGCATGCACGCACGTGCACATACACATGCACCCGCACACACATGTATACACATGCACACACAAATGCACAAACGCGCATGTACGTGCACATACACACATGCACTCACTCACACATGCACACATATGCATAAACACATATGCACACGTACACACATGCATACACACATGCATACATATGCGCATACACACATGCACACTCATGCATGCACATACACATGCGCACACACACACACACATGCATACATCCATGCAGGCGCACACATGCATACATTTGCACACATACACATGTATATGCACGCATACACACACATGTACTCGCGCGCACACACACACACACACACACACACACACACTTTTATCTAGCCGGTATGGTTGTACCACAGACCTGCTGTGAGGTGTTGCATCTTTCCAGCTCTTCACACGTTTGTTTAATGTGCTCTCATGCGATGTCAAGTGTGTTTGAGCGGCGTGTCATATGAGAGTACTAATGTTGTGTGTGTGTGTGTGTGTGTGCAGTACATGCAGAACCAGACAGATCCCAGCAACATCGAGCTGACCGTCAACATCCTGACCATGGGCTACTGGCCTTCATACATCCCGATGGACGTCCATCTGCCCGCTGAGGTGTGTGTTTTGAGTGTGTGTGTCTGTCTGTATGTGTCTGTTTGTGTGACTCATGTTTGTGGGTGGAAGTATGTGTTTGTGGTAACGAGTTGAACAAATTACTGTGTGTGTGTGTGTGTGTTTCAGATGGTGAAGCTTCAGGAAGTGTTTAAGCTGTTCTATCTGGGGAAACACAGCGGGCGTAAACTGCAGTGGCAGCCCACACTGGGTCACGCAGTGCTGAAGACCGAGTTTAAGGAGGTGAACCGGCGAAACAGACATATGAATTGTTTTCACCACTGATTATAATCATAAATGTGTGTTGATCATCAGATCCTCATCTGAGAATGATTAGTGAAGGATCATGTGACACTGAAGACTGGAGTAATGATGATAAACTCAGCTTTGATCACAGGAATAAATCACACTTTACTATATATTCACACAGAGAACAGCTGATCTACATTGGAGGAATATTACACTGATCTACTGGAGTTATGAGCAGATAAAGAGCAGAAGAGAGTGTAAACTAGGTTACCGTGCCTTGACCAATCAGCACGCTTCTCTCTGCAGGGCAAGAAGGAGCTGCAGGTGTCTCTGTTTCAGACGCTCGTCCTGCTGATATTCAACGAGGCTGACGAGTGTTCGGTGGAGGAGATCCGCACAGCCACAGGCATCGGTACGCTCAGTGTGTGCCTGAGTGTGTGTGTGTGTGTGTGTGTGTGTGTGTGTGTGTGTGTGTGTGTGCGCGCTCAGTAACACTTGTGTTGTGTGTGTCAGAGGACGGCGAGCTCAAGCGCACTCTTCAGTCTCTGGCCTGTGGGAAAGCACGAGTGCTCAATAAAACGCCCCGAGGGAAAGACGTGGAGAACGCCGACCGCTTCCACTTCAACAGCGACTTCAGACACAAACTGTTCCGCATCAAGATCAACCAGATCCAGATGAAGGAGACGGTGAGTGTGTGAGTGTGAGACACCGTCCGTGTGCAGTGGTCATGTGATGTGACGTGTGATGTCATCACCATCAGGTGGAGGAGCAGGTGAGCACCACCGAGCGAGTGTTTCAGGACCGGCAGTATCAGATTGACGCAGCGGTGGTGAGGATCATGAAGATGAGGAAGACCTTGAGCCACAACCTGCTGGTGTCTGAGCTCTACAACCAGCTCAAGTTCCCCGTCAAGGTGATGCACGCACCGGCCAATCACAGCAGGACACTACCACACACACTCCAGGGCGGCAGACTAACACTAGAGAGCAGTGTCGCCAGAGAAAAATAAAATGTTTTGTTAGTAAGTGCAGTTGCCAATAACATTATTATTTAGTTTATTTGACAGGGACAATGCAGAAACCATTGCTCCACACACAGGCTTGATCACAGCTCCAGTCCCTGGCTTTTTTAAAACAAACACACACACACACACACACGTTGTGTTTTCATGTTTTATGGGGACATTCCATAGGCGTAAAGGTTTTTATACTGTATAAACCATATTTTCTATCCCCCTACACTACCCCTACCCCTAAACCTACCCATCACACACACACACACACACACACACACACACACACATCCACTACCCATCACAGGAAACATTCTGCATTTTTACATTTTCAAAAAACATCACTTAGTATGATTTATAAGATGTTTTCTTCATGGGGACCAAAAAATGTCCCCACAAGGACAAGGATTTCAGATATTGCCCTCTTTGTGGGGACATTTTGTCCCCATAATGTAGGGTTTACCAGACACACACACACACACACACACACACACACACACACTCACTCACACACTTACACACTCTCACACTTACTACACACTCTCACACTTACACACTCACACACTCGCACACGCACACTCACTCGCACAC
>JAGHMJ010006280.1:107500-112500 GCA_018749465.1 Paracanthobrama guichenoti | reverse complement strand
GTGTGTGTGTGCTGTATGTGCGGTGTGTGTGTGTGTGTGTGTGTGTGTGTGTGTGCTGTGTGTGTGCTGTATCGTGCTGTGGTGTGTGTGTGTGCTGTATAAATGCAGTTGTGTGTGTGTGTGTGTGTGTGTGTGTTGTGTGTGTGTGTGTGTGTGTGTGTCATGTGTTCAGTGTGTGTGTGTGTGTGTGTGCTGTATCGTACGGTTGTGTGTGTGTGTGTGTGTGTATGTGTGTGTATGTCATGTGTGTGTGTGTGTGTGTGTGTATGTGCTGTATGTGTGTGTGTGTGTGTGTGTGTGTGTGCTGTGTATCGTGCGGTTGTGTGTGTGTGTGTGTGTGTGCTGTATCGTGTGCGGTGTGTGTGTGTGTGTGTGTGTGTGTGCTGTATAAATGCGGTTGTGTGTGTGTGTGTGTGTGCTGTATCGTACGGTTGTGTGTGTGTGTGTGTGTGTGCTGTATCGATGCAGTGTGTGTGTGTGTGTGTGTGTGCTGTATCGTACGGTTGTGTGTGTGTGTGTGTGTGTGCTGTATCGTACGGTTGTGTGTGTGTGTGTGTGCTGTATCGTACGGTTGTGTGTGTGTGTGTGTGTGTGCTGTATCGTGCGGTTTGTGTGTGTGTGTGTGTGCTGTAAATGCGGTTGTGTGTGTGTGTGTGTGTGTGCTATAAATGCAGTTGTGTGTGTGTGTGTGTGCTGTATCGTACGGTTGTGTGTGTGTGTGTGTGTGTGTGTGGTTGTGTGTGTGTGTGTGTGTCGTGCGTTGTGTGTGTGTGTGTGTGTGTGTGTGCGCTGTATCGTACGGTGTGTGTGTGTGTGTGCTGTATCGTACAGTAGTTACAGCAGGAGCTCATGCACCCGTTCACCAGCAGAGCCTTGACCTCCTGCTCATCTGCGGTTCTTTTCACTCTCACACTCTTGCCTGGTTGCGATCAGTCACGTGATGCGCGGGAGTTATTCACATCAACCGTTACTGAACACAAGCGGATGATCAG
This sequence comes from Paracanthobrama guichenoti, assembly GCA_018749465.1. NCBI lineage: Eukaryota > Metazoa > Chordata > Actinopteri > Cypriniformes > Gobionidae > Paracanthobrama > Paracanthobrama guichenoti. The sequence continues at coordinate 111,508 of JAGHMJ010006280.1, read as the reverse complement.
TATCTGTTCCTCACTTGGTCATGTGACTCCAGAATGATCCGGACGGAGTCAGCGCTATTGTTCCTTTGAGCTGTGGCTGTGTGTGTGTGTGTGTGTGTGTGTGTGTGTGTGTGTGTGTGTGTGTGTGTGAGGCTATTGAGTGTGAGTGCGCTTGTTACAGTGTGTGAGAGAGACACTTTGTGATTTCACAAACTCTGTAATGCTGGGATTTCTCAAGAGTTCCTCTTCAGTCACATGATTATTGACATAGTTTAAACAGCAGTTTATGAATGAACACACACACACACACACACACACAGTTTTCCTGAAGCAGATTTTGAGGATAAATGTACCTAGGAGAGCAGAATCTGACACAACCTACTTTTGGGGCCTTTCTCGTGTATAAAGTTTGTATAAAGTTTGTGTGTGTTTGTGGGTATGTGTGGGTATGTGGTTTTCACAGGGACATTTTTCTTGTCAAAACACATTTATTTGTGTCCATGTTTAACCCTCTGTTGTGCAGTGTCTGTTTGCCTAAACATAAAAGGAGTTACATTTTCATTGATTACCAGCGGCTCTACATCACTACTGTGTGTGAGAGTATTGAGAGATTACGTGCTCATCATGTTCAGAAAGCCTTCGGATGATGTCACTTCCTGTGTCACATCTTATTGCCCCTTTTTAAAGTGGGAAATCGTGTGATAAAAGGATTGTGATGAGGAGAGATGTGAGTGATGACAGTGCTATGATTGGTCGTTGTAATGGCGCTCTCTGGTGGACACTGAGGGGCTCATGTCTCATTCAGGTCTGATGATGATGATGATGATGATGATGAAGGTCTGTGTTTCAGGGTGTGTGTTTGCGGCTCATGCTGTGACGTTTGAAGTGACTGACTGAAACTCCACCTGCATTAAAGCAGAACTCAACGCCAGCTTCAGCATCTCCTACAACAGCACCAATGGGAACGGTACAACTCTCACTCACTCGCTCACTCACTCACTCACTCGCTCACTCACTCACTCACACGCTCACTCACTCATTCACACACTCACTCTCACACACTAACACGCACTCACTCTCACACTAACACGCGTACTCACTGACACGCACTCACTCACACACGCTCACTCACTCATTCTGCGCTAACGCGCACTCACTCTCGCGCGGCTCACTCACTCATTCACCGCGCTAACACGCGTGCGTGCTCACTGACACGCGCTCACTCCTGGCGCGCTCACTCACTCATTCACACGCTAACACGCACTCACTCTCACGCGCTCACTCACTCATTCTGCCAACAACTGGCGTGCTCACTGACACGCACTCACTCACTCATTCATACGCTAACACGCGCACACACACATACACACTCACTCATTCACACACTAACACGCTCACTACTCTCACTCACACTCACTCACTCACACACACACACTCACTCATTCACACTGCTAACACTCACTCATTCGCGCTCACTCACTCATTCACACGCTGCTCACTCACGCTCTCACTCACTCATTCACACGCTAACACGCACTCACTCACGCTCTCACTCACTCATTCACACGCTAACACGCACTCACTCACACGCTAACACGCACTCACTCACGCTCTCACTCACTCATTCACACGCTAACACGCACTCACTCACACACGCTCTCACTCACTCATTCACACGCTAACACTCACTGACACACACACACACTCACTCATTCACACGCTAACACGCACTCACTGACACACACACACACTCACTCACACACAAGCACTCACTCACACACACACACACACACACACACACACACACACACACACTCATTCACACACTAACACACACGCTCACTCACTCACTCATTCACACACACACACACACACTCATTCACACACTAACACGCACTCACTCACTCACACACACACACACACACACACTCATTCACACACTAACACGCACTCACTCTCACACGCTCACTCACTCATTCACACACTAACACGCGTACTCACTGACACGCACTCACTCTCACACGCTCACTCACTCATTCACACACTAACACGCGTACTCACTGACACGCACTCACTCACACACGCTCACTCACTCATTCACACACTAACACGCGTACTCACTGACACGCACACTCACACACGCTCACTCACTCATTCACACACTAACATGCACTCACTCTCACACACGCTCTCACTCACTCATTCACACGCTAACACGTGCACACACACACATACACACTCACTCATTCACACACTAACACGCACTCACTCACACACGCTCTCACTCACTCATTCACACACTAACACGCACTCACTGACACACACACACTCATTCACACACTAACACGCACTCACTCTCACACGCTCTCACTCTCACACGCTCACTCACTCACTCACTCACTCACTCACTCACACACACACACACACACACACACACACACTCATTCACACACTAACTCCTCACTCACTCTCACACTCACTCACTCACACACACACACACACACACACACACACACACACACACTCATTCACACACTAACACTCACTCACACTCACACACACACACACACTCACTCACTCACTCCTCACTCACACACTCACACACACACTCACACCACTCACACACACACACACACACACACACACACACACACACACACACACACACACACACACACACACACTCATTCACACACTAACACGCACTCACTCTCACACGCTCACTCACTCACTCACACACACACACACACACTCATTCACACACTAACACGCACTCACTCTCACACGCTCACTCACTCATTCACACACTAACACGCGTACTCACTGACACGCACTCACTCTCACACACGTTCTCACTCACTCATTCACACGCTAACACGCACACACACATACACACTCACTCATTCATTCACACACTAACACGCACTCACTCACACACGCTCTCACTCACTCATTCACACGCTAACACGCACTCACTCACACACGCTCTCACTCACTCATTCACACGCTAACACGCACTCACTGACACACACTCTCTCACTCTCTCTCTTACTCACTCAGTCACACACACACACAATTTTTTTTTTTAATCATATTATTTATAGAAAGATGTAATGTTTTAGTTATTTGCCACAGTGTTGTTGATGAGAGTGTGTGTGTGTGTGTGTAGCGTGAGGCGGTGTTCGTGCTGCCGTCCTCCGCAGTAGTGGGCAGCGACAGCTCGTGTGGCGGCACTGATGTTACTCCGGGGCTGGAGCTGGCGTTCGGTGCAGGTCACATGCTCTCGCTCCTGTTCTCCAGCAACGGCCGTCTGTACTGGGTGGCCAACATCAGCCTGCAGTACAACCTCAGCGACACGGACACCTTCCCACAATCCTCCAGTGCAGGTCAGTCTCTCTCACACACACACACACACACACATTGTCACAGGCTCACGAGTGTTTCCGCAACAGGACTCGTGACCGTGATGACGAATGCATCTGGGATCTCTGCGCGGATGAACAGCACCTACAGGTGTCTGAGCTCCATGCTTGTCAGTCTGGACGCCGCAGTGACCGTCAGCTTCTCAGGGGTCCGCATGGAGGCATACATGCTCTCAGCAAACCTCAGCATGGATGGTACGTCATTCAAACATTAAAGGTCAGAGGTCAGTGACCTTCACAGCAAGGGCCATTTTTCTTGTTGATCTCACATCATACACTATATTGCCAAAAGTATTGTGCCACCCCTCCAAATCCCTGAGTTCAGGTGTTCAATCCCTTCATGGCCACAGGTGTATAAATCAAGCACTAGGCATGCAGACGCTTCTACACACATTTGTGAAAGAATGGGTCGCTCTCAGGAGCTCAGTGAACTCAAGCGTGGTACCGTGATAGGTTGCCACCTGTGCAATAAGTCCCTTCCTGAAATTTCCTCACTACTAAATATTCCATGCTCAACTGTTAGTGGGATTATAACAAAGTGGAAGCAATTGGGAACAACAGCAACTCAGCCACAAAGTGATAGGCCACGTAAAATCACAGAGCGGGG
>JAGHMJ010006280.1:92500-95000 GCA_018749465.1 Paracanthobrama guichenoti | reverse complement strand
GATCCAGAGGAAACACGACTCGTTCATGACTGAACTACAGATTATGGAAGCTTGTTTCCACCATGGGATAAAATAGGTAATTGCAACTTTATCTTCACAATTCTGTGTATTTGTTTCCGACATGGAATGACAGAAACTAAACCAGCGGGACCTCGGGAGGACTTCAAACGATTTCATTATATTTAAAAAATAATGTGTGTGTGTTGAGCTTCACCTGCATGAACGCGTGGCAGTCGTGGACGAAGGTGCCGCTGGTGATGCGTTTGAAGCACTCACACACGTCCGGCAGGTTCTGCGCCTGCAGGATCTCGTCCTGATGCCGGCGGATCAGCGTCAGAGCCACGCGGAACAAGATCTTCGAGCCCTCGTAGAACAGGCAGTCCCAGATCCGGAGCACCGTCTGACGGAGCAGAAACACAGGGTCAGCGCCGGACCACGGGTCATGTGACCGACCGCGCTGCGCTCATGCCGTTACCTCCACCGGCAGGACGTCGATGAAGAGGCAGATGAACCAGCGCGAGACCACCAGAGACCACATGACACCGTGATCCTGCAGGAGCCGCCACACCGCCGGAGCCTTGACCCGCACCAGCTCACCCAGAACCTCCTGATCCGCCTTCAGACCGAGCATCGCCGGCCCGTAGTAATCTAGTCACACACACACACACACACACACACACACTCTCTCACATGGCTTAAATCATACTTATCTGACCGTTATCAGTTTGTAGCAGTAAATGAAGAGATGTCACACCGATCACAAGTTCAGTATGGAGTACCGCAGGGCTCAGTGCTAGGACCGTTGCTCTTCACCCTGTACATGCTACCACTGGGAGATATCATTAGGAAGCATGGCGTTAGTTTTCACTGTTATGCTGACGATACTCGGCTCTATATTTCTTCACGCCCTGACGAAACTTACCAATTCACAAGTTTAACAGAATGCATAGCTGACATAAAACATTGGATGTCTAGTAATTTCCTGCAATTTAATTCAGAAAAAAATAATTTTTAATTATTGGACAAAAAATAACTCCACAAGTAGTAACCTAGAATACTGTCTAACACTCGATGGCTGCTCTGTCAAGTCCTCGTCGTCAGTGAGGAACCTGGGTGTGCTCTTTGATACCAATCTTTCATTTGAAAGCCATGTTTCTAACATCTGTAAAACTGCATTCTACCATCTTAAAAATATATCTAAATTACGGCGCATGCTTTCAATGCAAAATGCTGAACAGTTAATTCATGCGTTCATGAGCTCAAGGCTAGATTACTGTAATGCTTTACTGGGTGGTTGCCCTGCTCGCTTAATAAACAAACTCCAGCTGGTCCAAGCGCGCAGCAGCTCGAGAGATCTTACTAGAACCAGGAAGTATGACCATATTAGCCCGGTTCTGTCAACACTGCACTGGCTCCTATTAAACATCGCATACATTTTAAAATCTTGCTTATTATTTACAAAGCACTAAATGGTTTAGCTCCCCAGTACTTGGCGAGCTCTTAACGCATTATACTCCATCACGTCTATTGCGGTCTCAAAACTCTGGCCAGTTGATAATCCCTAGAATATCAAAATCAACTGCAGGTGGTCGATCCTTTTCCTATTTAGCTCCTAAACTCTGGAGCAGTCTTCCTAGCATTGTTCGGGAAGCAGACACACTCTGTCAGTTTAAATCTAGACTAAAAACGCATCTCTTTACTATGGCTTACACACATAAAACATTATCAATCTCTATTATTCAAATCAGTAAATGATTGTTAGGCTGCATTAACTAGGTCAGCCGGAACCGGGAACACTTCCCATAACACCTGATGTACTCGTTACATCATAAGAAGAATGGCATCTACGCTAATGTGAGTCTCTCTGTTTATCCCGAGGTTTACTGCAGTCAGCCGGATCCGGGCCGTATCCAGATCAGATGGTGGACCAGCGCCGGGACATGACCAACTCATCCCTGAAGTGTCTGCAGAGAGCGTGTCAAATAAACTCCCCCCGTAAATGCTGCATCGACACGACATCCTCATTAAACCCGTCTCCGGCGTGACGACTCCAATCTTTCGAATAATCTTATGAATATCTATTTGCCTAATATGAATTAAGACCTGCAATGTTGGCAGAATTATAATCATACACTGTTTGTTAAATCGGCCAGAGGAGAACTGGCACCCGACTGAGCCTGGTTTCTCCCAAGGTTTTTTTCTCCATTCTGACCCTGAAGGAGTTTTGGTTCCTTGCCACCGTTGCCTCTGGCTTTTGGCTTGCTCAGTTGGGGACTCCTAAATCTCATCTATATTCCCGATCTGCCCGCATTGACACTATATGATACTGAAATGAGCTGGATAACGTCACCGTTTCACCAGAACGGCTGTACAAATTCTGTTGCATTATTTTCCTGTTAACAATGTGAAGCTGCTTTGAAACAACTGGACTTGTTAAAAGCACTGTATAAATAAAGGTGACTTGGCTTGACAGACACTCCTGGGAGAAGCACAAGATTTG
>JAGHMJ010006280.1:70000-85000 GCA_018749465.1 Paracanthobrama guichenoti | reverse complement strand
TACAGACCCTTCAGTGACACCGTCAGTACAGACCCCTCAGAGACACCGTCAGTACAGACCCGTTAGAGACACCATCAGTACAGACCTGTCAGTGACACCGTCAGTACAGACCCGTCAGGGACACCGTCAGTACAGACCCATCAGAGACACCGTCAGTACAGACCCGTCAGTGACACCATCAGTACAGACCCGTCAGTGACACCGTCAGTACAGACCCATCAGAGACACCATCAGTACAGACCTGTCAGAGACACCGTCACACACACGCACTCAATCACTCACACACACACACTCACACACAGACTCTGTCACACACCCTTCAGGTTCCGGTCCACATGCTGCTTCCCCTGCAGAAGTTTGGACCATTTGATGGACCTTCTGGTGATCAGCTCCTCGTAGGACTTGTAGTCAAAGTCACAGGAGCGCTCGAACCCGTACGGATCTACACTGCAACACAGGTCAGCACAGGTCAGCACAGGTTAATACAGGTCAACACAGGTCAACACAGGTCAATACAGGTCAACACAGGTCAGCAGGTGAAGCTTTCGAATGCTTCCTCAGGTGTGTGTGTTCAGGTGTGGAGGCCATGTGACGCATAATCTACTGTGGGTTAACTGGATAAACAGTCAAGGGTGGAAACACAAACAAGCTGCACAATCTCACACATCAAACTAAGAACTGTGTGAAATTAGGAAACACCTGGGAAAACTGACAGCTGTGTGTGTGTGTGAGAGAGAGAGAGAGAAACAGAGTGTGTCATTTACATTTATGCATTTGGCAGACGCTTTTATCCTCGAACCCATGACCTTAGTGTTGATAGTTGCACGTGTGTGTGTGTGTGTGTGTGTGTGTGTGTGTGTGAGAGAGTGAGTGAGTGAGTGAGTGAGTGAGTGAGTGAGTATGTATTACAGTATTTCACAATGGCTAAATCACATTTCTTGAAACCTTCACCCATATTCTAAAAACTTTAAACACTAAACCCAGTCTTTAAACTACAGTCACTAAACCCCTGACTCTTCTGGCAAAATCAAACAATGCTTTCAAATCACTCGTCAGCGTTCATTAGACACTGCATCAAAAACTGAGAACACAGCGTCCAGGGCATGCAGTTACAGAGAAAGAAAGTTTATTACATATAGAAAGTAATTTTGCCATAAATAAAAGTAAATAATTCACAACTCAGTACAGCAAATATATTGCATACTGTAAGTACTGCAGGTAGTAATACAGTATTGAATTTCTGTATTTTCAGTATAAAAATAAAGTAAGCCCAAAGAACAAAGACAACTCTAAATGAAAAGCATATTACACAAAATATTGTGCAATTGCAAAATCAAAGTCGATGAGAGACTCATTCTGCCTCAGCATCCCGTCTTCATGCTGGGTCCGGCCAGAGGACTTCGTCCACGTCACATGCAGTGTTGTCACAAGAACTGTAAGAAGATGGTCAGTGTTCGATGGCCCCAGGGTTGCATGATGGCGGAGATTATGTCCTGATTATGGTGGCCGCAGAGAATCTGGACAAGTTGGGTTGTACTCTTTGTCCTGCTTCCCTCATTGTCATTCCATGAACAAGAACATGGTCTATCACAGTTGCCCAAATTTGATCTGAAATTACTATTCTTGGTCTTGCTCTCCGTTGTCCTTGTACTCTTCCTCCTCCTCTTCCTCTCACATTGTTTCCATCCGTTGTGGTATCAACACTCCGCGTGCCTGGGCCACCGGTGTGCTCTGAACTGGCTTATATTCTAGACGACTGATCTGATCTCATCATTAGAAACAAGCGTGAACAATTTTGAGTTGTTGTGTGTAAACGCTGACAGCGGTGTTGTAGTTGTGTTTAACTTTTGCCACATGTATGTACCATTTGGCAACACAGAGCAAAATGTGTTTTAGTGAGTAAGAATGTGTTTCAAGTTTGGCAAAAAGAGTGGACGAGATTTGCAAACAGTGTCTTAACCACCTGAACTTGTTTAAGGTTTAGCCTGATTTGATGGATGGGTTTAGGCCACTGAGCACTGGGTTCAGAGAATGGGGTTTAGTGTTTTAGCAATTGTGAAATACTGTAAGAACTGAAGTTAGTACTTCAGTACTAAACTAAAATTGTTTCTAGGTCAAATTATGTTGAGTGTGTTTAGTGATCATGTAGTGTGCGATGTGTAGTGTTTAATTTGATTAATTTATGCTTTATTTAACCAGGAGATCCCATTGAGATATTAAATCTCTTCTTACAGGGAGACCTGGGCTAACACCGTTAGCTGGATTTGATTGTTGATGATTTGGCAGGATTTGGGATTGTTTGGTTCATTGACGCTCATCCTGGACTTGTTGTCATAGCAACAGGTCCGGAAGCTCAAACCTGCTCGAGAGCAGCTCATCATGTAAACAGGATTAGATCACATCTTGAGGTGATGCTTAAAATCCATCCCAGCCACTGCTACTTTATTACAAGAGTTCATTACTGAACCAGACGGGCAATAATAATAATAATAATAATAATAATAATATAAAAATGTATTTGTAAATAATATTATAATGTTGTGTAAAAGGTGTATAATACTATAGACACTTGATTGAGAGATTTATTTATGATGGAATAATGACTTTATAATGTTATTAGAGTCTTACACCCTTGCAGTACCGTTACTCAGAGCTGTGCATTAATATGAGTGATGACGGATATTATGGGATGGCTTGACACAGCGCAGGAGAAGCAGATAACTTGATTTTGACCCTTAAAAAACTTTAATTAATGCTGTCACGCAACAAATCTGCTTCAAATTGACTTAAAAATTAAATACAATATAATTAGAACATTGAAATAAAAATGTAAAGGGTGTACAAATACTATAAAATCGTGAATATAAATAATTGGGAATCATGTTTAAACATTTATCATTTATCTATTATAACTTTTATGTTGGTTTGGTTGTTTGGCTGTTTGCTTATAAAGGTCCAGACATTCGAGGGTTTTTTTGTGTAATTTATCAAGTTTTTTGCCAGGTGGCTTTTTTAATTATATGATGTCATCACGTTGTCTTGACGCCAGCCAATCACTGCATTGCTGATCGTGGTTTGGAGTATCGATGCACCTGCCCTCTTCAGGGTACACAGGAACGTGCAGTAATCCCAGATAACTTCATCCAGATATTTTAATCGTTTGAAGAACCAAATTAGCCAGAGATCAGTTATCACGATTAGAAGATCTGGGATCTGTCAAATCATCTCAGGTGTGTTAAGCGAGGTACGAAGAACGGACCCCAGGTCAAGACGGCAGCACATAGTTTCACACATAACCACAAAAACAATAATCACACAAAACGATTAATAAAGATCAAATCAAGAAAAGCACCTACAAGCACTTTGCAAAAGACATCTAAAAGTACTGCGAGGCGCCAGTATCTCTAGTTTAACTATATTTTGCAGATCATTCCAAGCCCACGGAGTATACGTTAGGAACTTGTAATTGAATATACGATAGGGATCTAGTACAATAACTATTTGTATATAAGGCGGCAGTTTACCTAGAAGTGCCTTAGCAATCAACATATGCATATGCAATTTCCTCCTGTGGTGTAAAGATGTCCATGCCTGAATCGTATAGTAAGCAGTGATGAGTACGCGAGTCTGCACCACTCTCAGCGTAACGCTGCATGACCCGAGTCCAGGTTCCTTAAGGAAGATGAAGCCGCATGCATATAAACAAGGGCACCATAATCAATCACAGAGAGAAAGGTACTCTCCACGATTTTCTTTCTAGCCTCAGAAGGATAGCAGTTTTTTAAATGATACAAGAACCCAATGTTGGTTTAAGCTTCTTCTTCTTAAAAGCATGTTTTCCATCTAAACATATGCCTGAATATTTATAGGAATGAACTCTTTCAATGGTTGTGCCATCTACAGTGGATATTACCACATCCGTTAACTCAGAATGAGCATGACTAATAATCATATATTTGGTCTTTTTTGAGTTTAACAGTAATTTAAACTGTGAATGAATGTTGTTAAATGCATTTTGTAAATGTAGTAACGCTTGATTTAAAGATGTAGTATAAATGATGTCATCAGATGAATGTGAGCGGAATCCACTGCAAAGCCTAAAGCATTCATAAAAATAGAAAACAGGATCCCTGAGGAACTCCTTTTTGAACTTGATGGAATGATGAACTATAGGTTTTCCAAACATACACATTGAGTGCGCTCAAAAAGTGTTTTCAAACCATTTTACTAAAACTTATAGACCTCACTGCAACAATAAATTATGATCTTCAGAATCAAAAGCTTGTCCACAAATAAATCTGAAGAGGATTGTTTGCCATCTATGGAGTTTATAATATCTAGCACAGCTGCACTTATGGCGCTATACCTCCTCTAAAACCTGACTGGTGATCCTTAAGAATCGTATTATTAGTTAAAAACAGTTTTATTTGATCATTTATCAATGATTCGAATACTTTAGATAGAACCGATAATCTGGAGATGGGATGATAATTATTAGGATCTGAAGGGTCTCCACCTTTTTAATAATGGAAGGATGGCTGACTTAGAAATATTAGAAATTAAACTTAGATTAAAAATAGAAGCAATTGGCCCCGCCACAATACGAGCAGCATTTTTTAAAAAGACAACGGCTATTTACACCCAGTGCATTAGATGCTAGTTACACCCAGTGCATTAGATGCTAGTTACACCCAGTGCATTAGATGCTAGTTACACCCAGTGCATTAGATGCCAGTTAGACTCCAGTGCATTAGATGCAGTGCATTAGATGCCAGTTACACCCAGTGCATTAGATGCTATTTACACCCAGTGCATTAGATGCCAGTTACACCCAGTGCATTAGATGCCAGTTACACCCAGTGCATTAGATGCTATTTACACCCAGTGCATTAGATGCCAGTTAGACCCAGTGCATTAGATGCTAGTTACACCCAGTGCATTAGATGCTATTTACACCCAGTGCATTAGATGCCAGTTAGACCCAGTGCATTAGATGCCAGTTACACCCAGTGCATTAGATGCTATTTACACCCAGTGCATTAGATGCCAGTTAGACCCAGTGCATTAGATGCCAGTTACACCCAGTGCATTAGATGCTATTTACACCCAGTGCATTAGATGCCAGTTACACCCAGTGCATTAGATGCTATTTACACCCAGTGCATTAGATGCTATTTACACCCAGTGCATTAGATGCCAGTTAGACCCAGTGCATTAGATGCTATTTACACCCAGTGCATTAGATGCTATTTACACCCAGTGCATTAGATGCTATTTACACCCAGTGCATTAGATGCCAGTTACACCCAGTGCATTAGATGCCAGTTACACCCAGTGCATTAGATGCTATTTACACCCAGTGCATTAGATGCCAGTTACACCCAGTGCATTAGATGCCAGTTAGACCCAGTGCATTAGATGCTATTTACACCCAGTGCATTAGATGCCAGTTACACCCAGTGCATTAGATGCTATTTACACCCAGTGCATTAGATGCCAGTTACACCCAGTGCATTAGATGCCAGTTACACCCAGTGCATTAGATGCCAGTTACACCCAGTGCATTAGATGCCAGTTACACCCAGTGCATTAGATGCCATTTACACCCAGTGCATTAGATGCTATTTACACCCAGTGCATTAGATGCTATTTACACCCAGTGCATTAGATGCTAGTTACACCCAGTGCATTAGATGCTATTTACACCCAGTGCATTAGATGCCATTTACACCCAGTGCATTAGATGCCAGTTACACCCAGTGCATTAGATGCCAGTTACACCCAGTGCATTAGATGCCAGTTACACCCAGTGCATTAGATGCTATTTACACCCAGTGCATTAGATGCTAGTTACACCCAGTGCATTAGATGCTAGTTACACCCAGTGCATTAGATGCTAGTTACACCCAGTGCATTAGATGCTATTTACACCCAGTGCATTAGATGCCAGTTACACCCAGTGCAGTAGATGCCAGTTACACCCAGTGCATTAGATGCCAGTTACACCCAGTGCAGTAGATGCCAGTTACACCCAGTGCATTAGATGCTATTCACACCCAGTGCATTAGATGCCAGTTACACCCAGTGCATTAGATGCCAGTTACACCCAGTGCATTAGATGCTATTCACACCCAGTGCATTAGATGCTAGTTACACCCAGTGCATTAGATGCTAGTTACACCCAGTGCATTAGATGCCAGTTACACCCAGTGCATTAGATGCCAGTTAGACCCAGTGCATTAGATGCCAGTTACACCCAGTGCATTAGATGCCAGTTAGACCCAGTGCATTAGATGCCAGTTAGACCCAGTGCATTAGATGCCATTTACACCCAGTGCATTAGATGCCAGTTAGACCCAGTGCATTAGATGCCAGTTAGACCCAGTGCATTAGATGCCAGTTACACCCAGTGCATTAGATGCCAGTTAGACCCAGTGCATTAGATGCCAGTTAGACCCAGTGCATTAGATGCCAGTTAGACCCAGTGCATTAGATGCCAGTTAGACCCAGTGCATTAGATGCCAGTTACACCCAGTGCATTAGATGCCAGTTAGACCCAGTGCATTAGATGCCAGTTAGACCCAGTGCATTAGATGCCAGTTACACCCAGTGCATTAGATCCCAGTTAGACCCAGTGCATTAGATGCCAGTTAGACCCAGTGCATTAGATGCCAGTTAGACCCAGTGCATTAGATGCCATTTACACCCAGTGCATTAGATGCTATTTACACCCAGTGCATTAGATGCTATTTACACCCAGTGCATTAGATGCTATTTACACCCAGTGCATTAGATGCTAGTTACACCCAGTGCATTAGATGCCAGTTACACCCAGTGCATTAGATCCCAGTTAGACCCAGTGCATTAGATGCCAGTTAGACCCAGTGCATTAGATGCCAGTTACACCCAGTGCATTAGATGCCAGTTACACCCAGTGCATTAGATGCCAGTTAGACCCAGTGCATTAGATGCCAGTTAGACCCAGTGCATTAGATGCCAGTTACACCCAGTGCATTAGATCCCAGTTAGACCCAGTGCATTAGATGCCAGTTAGACCCAGTGCATTAGATGCCAGTTAGACCCAGTGCATTAGATGCCATTTACACCCAGTGCATTAGATGCTATTTACACCCAGTGCATTAGATGCTATTTACACCCAGTGCATTAGATGCCATTTACACCCAGTGCATTAGATGCCAGTTACACCCAGTGCATTAGATGCTATTTACACCCAGTGCATTAGATGCTAGTTACACCCAGTGCATTAGATGCTATTTACACCCAGTGCATTAGATGCTAGTTACACCCAGTGCATTAGATGCTAGTTACACCCAGTGCATTAGATGCTAGTTACACCCAGTGCATTAGATGCCAGTTACACCCAGTGCATTAGATGCTAGTTACACCCAGTGCATTAGATGCTATTTACACCCAGTGCATTAGATGCTAGTTACACCCAGTGCATTAGATGCTAGTGATAGATTATATTTATTACACCATGTCTTTGCAATGTGTGTAAATAGTAATTAGATGCTATTTATACTTTATTTTGACAGATACACACTATTCACACCTCAGTATTATTGTACATTAACAGGGTGCAATAATAACAGAGTGTAAAGATTATATTTATTAAAATTATTAAATGGATGCCGCCTTAAAGGGACAATAAAAGCCCTCCCTACACCGACCCCTAACCCTACCCAATAAATCCTTTTATTATTATTAAACATTCCGTTAAGCACTTTATTTCCACTTTTAGAACATTTTCTTAAATCTTTTGAAAGTAAATGCCTTTCTGATGTGATGTGTGATGGGAAAAGGGAGAAGAGTGAGCTCGACAAAAGGCGGATTCGAACCTGCGTCGATCGCATCAGAACGAAGATCCTTAATCTTTACGCTCTACTGACCCCACAATTGACACCACTTTTTCTAATCCCGTTTTTCCCAAGCAGGCATTGTTAGGCAGAGCTAGTGTGAATAGCACTTACCAACAAGGCACGCTATCTACACTTGGTGTAAACAGACTCTCTGAAAAAGGCAACACTTGTTCAGCCAGTTTCAACAACAAATTTCATAGATGTACCAGAATTAATAAGATTCAGAATTTGAAAGAACAGAACAATAGTTATTAAAAGTCTCAGCAATAGCTGCTCTACCCTTAACTACAGTTTGGCTGACAATTAAATGATCTGGAACTTTAATTGATAAACTTAAAGTCAACGAGATTTAACAAATTTCCAAAACTTTGTAGGATTATTTACATTTTAATTTACCATAGCAAGATAATATTCACGTTTTGCATTTTTAATGCTTTAGTACATTTATTTCATAGTGCTCTATAGAAACTTATAGGAAGCATTAGTTAAAATTAAGTCCAATAAGGTAGATCTATCCAAATGCTTTTGAATAATTAAAGTTGCTAAATTAATCGGCAGAAAGAGTCACAAATCTCTTTAAATGGATCCGCCAAAGATGATAGCCAGTGCCAATTCAAATCAGCCAGTGTATAATCAACTCAGATTCCACTCATGGAAAAGTCTTTAAGTAAAGTTCCCACTTCACATGAGGAAGATGAGGGAGGAGGATAGCATCCACAGTGATGTCAGAGCCAGAACACTAGAAAATGCTGGGTTAAAAACAACCCAAGCTGGGTTGAAAATGGACAAACCCAGCAACTGGATTAAATGTTTGCTTAAAACAACCCAATTGCTTATAGAGTGAAAGATTCAATTCTAGCGCTGATAATTCAATTCCCATTGGTTTGCTGAATGACTGTATGCAGGAGCGATGTAAAGTGGTCTTCACATATATTGCAACGCCCCACCCCGTTTCTTAGCATGATCCGATCTAAAGACATGCATCGATATTAATCATGTCGTGTGTAACTGATGCTTTTAACCCTGTCTCAGTAAAAGCCATAATATCTGCATCAATCCTATCAGCCCATACTCTTAGAGTCCATTTCACTAATCAGACTGCGGACACTGAGATGAAGAAACCGTGATCCTCTGGCAGATTTGCACTCGTCAGGTGTGTGTGAAATTGAGTTAGCGCTGGTCCCGGATTGGGATGAACGTTTCCCAATAGTAAAAGCAAAAGGTAAACTAACCCTTTTCTCCGGGCTGTGCCAATGGTAGAATCCTTCTGGACAACCGACGACGCATACGGTGAATTATTCCCATTTCTCCTCAAACACAAGCAATGCATACTCAGCGAGACCGCTCCGGATGCGGCTAGCAACTCTCAGGGGAAGATCTCTCCATAGTAGCCGAAGCCCCTGCCAAGTCCGGTCCGGTCCGGTCCTATCCTGTGTAGTGTGTGTGAAGTGTAGTGTAGTGTGAGTAGTGTAGTGTGAGTAGTGTAGTGTGTGTAGTGTAGTGTGAGTAGTGTAGTGTGTGTAGTGTAGTGTGTGTATGTACTGTAGTGTGAGTAGTGTAGTGTAGTGTAGTGTGTGTGTGTGTAGTGTGAGTAGTGTAGTGTAGTGTGAGTAGTGTAGTGTGTGTAGTGTGTGTGTGTGTGTGTGTGTGTGTGTAGTGTGAGTAGTGTGAGTAGTGTAGTGTAGTGTGAGTAGTATAGTGTGTGTAGTGTGTGTGTGTGTGTAGTGTGAGTAGTGTAGTGTGGGTGTGTGTAGTGTAGTGTAGTGTGAGTAGTGTAGTGTAGTGTGAGTAGTGTGAGTAGTGTAGTGTGAGTAGTGTAGTGTAGTTTGAGTAGTGTAGTGTGAGTAGTGTGAGTAGTGTGAGTAGTGTAGTGTAGTGTGAGTAGTGTAGTGTGTGTAGTGTGAGTAGTGTAGTGTAGTGTGAGTAGTGTAGTGTGTGTAGTGTGTGTGTGTGTGTAGTGTGAGTAGTGTAGTGTGGGTGTGTGTAGTGTAGTGTAGTGTGAGTAGTGTAGTGTGAGTAGTGTAGTGTAGTTTGAGTAGTGTAGTGTGAGTAGTGTGAGTAGTGTAGTGTAGTGTGAGTAGTGTAGTGTGTGTAGTGTGAGTAGTGTAGTGTAGTGTGAGTAGTGTAGTGTGTGTAGTGTGTGTGTGTGTGTAGTGTGAGTAGTGTAGTGTGGGTGTGTGTAGTGTAGTGTAGTGTAGTGTGTGTGTGTGTGTTGTGTGAGTAGTGTAGTGTGTGTGTGTGTAGTGTGAGTAGTGTAGTGTAGTGTGTTGTGTGTAGTGTGTGTGTGTGTAGTGTGAGCAGTGTAGTGTGTGTGTGAAGTGTAGTGTGAGTAGTGTGTTGTGTGTAGTGTGAGTAGTGTAGTGTAGTGTGTGTAGTGTGTTGTGTGAGCAGTGTAGTGTGTGTGTGTGTGTGTAGTGTGGGTAGTGTAGTGTAGTGTGTAGTGTGTTGTGTCGTGTGAGTAGTGTAGTGTGTGTGAAGTGTAGTGTGAGTAGTGTAGTGTAGTGTGTGTAGTGTGTTGTGTGAGTAGTGTAGTGTGTGTGTGTGTGTGTGTAGTGTGAGTAGTGTGTAGTGTGTTGTGTTGTGTGAGTAGTGTAGTGTGTGTGTTGTGTAGTGTGAGTAGTGTAGTGTGTGTGTGAAGTGTGAGTAGTGTAGTGTAGTGTGTTGTGTAGTGTGAGTAGTGTGTTGTGTGTACTGTGTTGTGTTGTGTGAGTAGTGGTGTAGTGTGTTGTGTAGTGTGAGTAGTGTAGTGTAGTGTGTTGTGTAGTGTGAGTAGTGTGTTGTGTGTACTGTGTTGTGTAGTGTGAGTAGTGTAGTGTAGTGTGTTGTGTAGTGTGAGTTGTGTGTTGTGTGTACTGTGTTGTGTTGTGTGAGTAGTGTAGTGTGTGTGTGAAGTGTAGTGTGAGTAGTGTAGTGTGTGTGTGAAGTGTAGTGTAGTGTAGTGTGAGTAGTGTAGTGTGTGTGGTGTGAGTAGTGTAGTGTGAGTAGTGTGTTGTGTGTAGTGTAGTGTGTTGTATTTTGTGTAGTGTGTGTGTAGTGTGAGTAGTGTAGTGTAGTGTAGTGTGTGAAGTGCAGTGTATTGTGTAGTGTGAGTAGTGTAGTGTGTGTGTGAAGTGTAGTGTGAGTAGTGTAGTGTGTGTGTAGTGTAGTGTGTGTGTAGTGTAGTGTGAGTTAGTGTGAGTGTGTGTATGTGAGTTAGTGTGTGTGTGTAGTGTGAGTGTGAGTGTGTGTAGTGTGTGAATGTGTGTGTGTGAGTTAGTGTGAGTAGTGTGTGTAGTGTGTGTGTGTAGTGTGAGTGTGAGTGTGTGTGTGTGTGTGTGAATGTGTGTGTGTGAGCGTGTGTGTAGTGTGTTGTGTGTAGTGTAGTGTAGTGTGAGCAGTGTAGTGTGTGTGTGTGTAGTGTGAGCAGTGTAGTGTGAGCAGTGTAGTGTGTGTGTGTAGTGTAGTGTGGGTGTGTGTAGTGTGAGTAGTGTGAGTAGTGTAGTGTGAGTAGTGTAGTGTAGTTTGAGTAGTGTAGTGTGAGTAGTGTGAGTAGTGTAGTGTAGTGTGAGTAGTGTAGTGTAGTGTGTGTAGTGTGAGTAGTGTAGTGTGAGTAGTGTAGTGTGTGTAGTGTGTGTGTGTGTGTAGTGTGAGTAGTGTAGTGTGGGTGTGTGTAGTGTAGTGTAGTGTAGTGTGTGTGTGTGTGTGTTGTGTGAGTAGTGTAGTGTGTGTGTGTGTGTAGTGTGAGTAGTGTAGTGTAGTGTGTTGTGTGTAGTGTGTGTGTGTGTGTGTAGTGTGAGCAGTGTAGTGTGTGTGTGAAGTGTAGTGTGAGTAGTGTGTTGTGTGTAGTGTGAGTAGTGTAGTGTAGTGTGTGTAGTGTGTTGTGTGAGTAGTGTAGTGTGTGTGTGTGTGTGTGTGTGTAGTGTGAGTAGTGTAGTGTAGTGTGTAGTGTGTTGTGTTGTGTGAGTAGTGTAGTGTGTGTGAAGTGTAGTGTGAGTAGTGTAGTGTAGTGTGTGTAGTGTGTTGTGTGAGTAGTGTAGTGTGTGTGTGTGTGTAGTGTGAGTAGTGTAGTGTGTAGTGTGTTGTGTTGTGTGAGTAGTGTAGTGTGTGTGTTGTGTAGTGTGAGTAGTGTAGTGTGTGTGTGAAGTGTGAGTAGTGTAGTGTAGTGTGTTGTGTAGTGTGAGTAGTGTGTTGTGTGTACTGTGTTGTGTTGTGTGAGTAGTGGTGTAGTGTGTTGTGTAGTGTGAGTAGTGTAGTGTAGTGTGTTGTGTAGTGTGAGTAGTGTAGTGTGTGTGTGAAGTGTAGTGTGAGTAGTGTAGTGTGTGTGTGAAGTGTAGTGTAGTGTAGTGTGAGTAGTGTAGTGTGTGTGGTGTGAGTAGTGTAGTGTGAGTAGTGTGTTGTGTGTAGTGTAGTGTGTTGTATTTTGTGTAGTGTGTGTTACGTTATTATATACGTTATCACATATTATACGTTAAAATATCTTAAGATCAACCATCATTACGTAAAGTACATTAGGCAAGCTGTTTATTTATTTATTTTTACAGTGAAAATAATGTTAACAAAATGACTGTCAGAGTCATGTGAATTCCCCTCATTAACTGCAGCAGTCGGTGCTGCTATGACCACAAACCACAACATCTATGAGATCAGTTCAGTTTAGATGAGTTTCATGTCAGCATGAAAGATGAGTTTCATGTTCATGACAACAGTGCCATCTACTGGACACACACACACACACACACACACACACACACACACACACACACACACACACACACACACACACACAGAGAAAGAGCCAGAGGCATAGACAGAGAGGCATGCTTTAGCTGTCAGCCACCCATCCCCCCCACACACACACACACACACACACACACAAAGCCAGAGACAGAGAGGGAAACAGGGTTTTTTTCCCCATCAAAACTAAGTCAACAGTGCCATCTATTGGACAATGAAGGGAGGGCAGACAAAATAAGATTCAGATGAAATATATTAAATAAAATAAATATATTGATCTGAAAAATAGTACATCCATTTTAAATTCACCCAGGTTCAATTACCGAACATACAATCTTAATTTAATTTAAATCAAACAATGATTTTACGAGAAATTAGACATTTTCTGTTTCCCTTTTTTGTCCTTCATTTAATCCCTCGCCATAGCAGCAGCGTTTGAGATATCCTATAATCGTTCGCACTATAGCATCTTCAGTGTCTTTGTTTCATGTTGACCGAGTTTGGTGTCGAGTCCATGCATCTCCTACGAATAGTTTATAATAACTCAGAGCCTGATTTATCCAAAATTCCAAATTCAAACCAAAATATCGGACTTCCTGTTGGTCAGAGCTAATGACTGTAAATTAGAAAGATGTCCGGTTCGATGAGAACAATATATATACAGAGTTTGGTGACTGTAGATAAAACTAACCTCCACTTTTGTCAAAAGGTGGCGCTACTGAGCCCCCTCCACCACGCCCGTTTCTAAGACTTTGGCCATATCTACTGGAAGGCATCACTGATGTGTGTGTTGAGTTTCATGCCATTTCAAGCATGCTAAGAGTCTCAAAACACCCTAAAAGATTATTCAACTTTGACAGGTTGCCATGGCAACAGTATTCAAAATATCAGGAATCCATTCATATGTCTATATCTGCCATGTTTGGACATTATACTGATGAAGTTTGAAGTAAATCGGGTGAAAATAAGACAGTGATTTCAAAGCATTTTTGAAAGTGACACACTTCCTGCTGCCAGTTGGTGGCGCTATAACTTTGACTCACAAAAGTTATATCCATGTGATCGGCCTCTTACAACGAACACACAGCTGAAGTTTCATCCAAATCGGTCAATGTATGCAGAAGTTATAACACACTTCCTGTTTCCCATTTCTCGCCATAAATTCGTCTCCTGCCACGGCCAAACCGTTCGAGATATCAAAAATCCCTTCGCAATTTAGCATCCTCAATGCCTTGACTTCATGCTGACCGAGTTTGGCGCTGATCGGGTTAATCGCCTAAATTCCAGAGCATGGTTTTTCCGAACAACCCACAATAGCTCACTTCCTGTTGGGCGAAGCTAATGACTATGAGTGCGGAAGTTGTTTGGCCCGATGAGCTCTATATGTGTACGAGTTTCATAAATGTACGTGCAAGTGTGTTTGATATATGGACCAAGTTTTTCAAGGGGGCGCTGTTGAGCCCCCCTGCCACGCCCGGGTACAATTTTCAGCCCGAACCCTGATGGCCGCGCGTTCCAATGCGTGTGCAAAGTTTCAAGAGTTTTCGAGCATGTTAAAGGCCCCAAAAATGCCAAAAAGGTGAAAGAATAATAATAATAATAATAATAATAATAATAATAATAATAATAATAATAATAATAATAATCCTTAGAAGAACAATAGGGCCTTCGCCCTTTCAGGGCTTGGGCCCTAATAAGGGACACACGCAAACCGAATCTTTAAGCTCAAAAATAGATGTTTATTACTTTAAGATAATTAAGATAACATTAAATCATTGAAAACAGATAATTAAAGAAAATAACAGTATTTCTTAAACCATCAGTAATGTCAACATGTAACGCAAGGTGCATGGTTGAAAGTGTAATATAATGTTGAGAGATGAAGGCGGAACGCAATCAAACAAAACATAACCAAGTCCAAACAAACAAAGGCCAAATTCTCAGTCTTCCAGACTCCCTCAGTCTCCTCCTCTTCCAATCCCTCAGTCTCCTCCTCTTCCAATCCCTCAGTCTCCTCCTCTTCCAATCCCTCAGTCTCCTCCTCTTCCAATCCCTCAGTCTCCTCCTCTTCCAATCCCTCAGTCTCCTCCTCTTCCAGACTCCCTCAGTCTCCTCCTCTTCCAATCCCTCAGTCTCCTCCTCTTCCAATCCCTCAGTCTCTCTTAAAGAGCACAGGAAGTACTGGACACAGGTGTTAACGATCTGCCGCTAATTGATGGAAACCCACAAGCTGCAGTAACCAAGGCCGACAGCAGAGGCCGTCACAATAAATAATTCATGTTTGTTAAGGTTTCTCGAAACATGAATAGAGCCGCTGATGAATTACCCATGATATATACACACACACACACACACACACACACACACACACACACACACACACATGATCAGCAGCTGTCAGTGTAAC
>JAGHMJ010006280.1:52500-60000 GCA_018749465.1 Paracanthobrama guichenoti | reverse complement strand
TGCTCGTTAGGAACGCCCTTCCGCACGTACCGCTTCACTGCACCAACACAACCAGAGAGACCCGTCAGAGACACCATCAGTACAGACCCGTCAGTACAGACCCGTCAGAGACACCGTCAGTTCAGACCTGTCAGTACAGACCCGTCAGAGACACCGTCACACACACTCACGCACACTCAATCACTCACACACAGTCACACTCTGTCACACACACACCCTTCAGGTTCCGGTCCACGCGCCGCTTCCCCTGCAGAAGTTTGGACCATTTGATGGACCTTCTGGTGAGAACGGCCAGATACTCGGACATCAGCTCCTCGTAGGACTCGATGTCAAAGTCATCGTCAGTACAGACCCGTCAGTACAGACCCGTCAGAGACACCGTCAGTACAGACCCGTCAGTGACACCGTCAGTACAGACCCGTCAGAGACACCGTCAGTACAGACCCATCAGAGACACCGTCAGTACAGACCCGTCAGTACAGACCCGTCAGTGACACCGTCAGTACAGACCCGTCAGTGACACCGTTAGTACAGACCCGTCAGAGACACCGTCAGTACAGACCCGTCAGTACAGACCCGTCAGAGACACCGTCAGTACAGACCCATCGGAGACACCGTCAGTACAGACCCGTCGGCGACACCGTCAGTACAGACCCGTCGGAGACACCGTCAGTACAGACCCGTCAGAGACACCGCTAGTGACACCGTCAGTACAGACCCATCAGAGACAACATCAGTACAGACCCATCAGAGACAACATCAGTACAGACCCGTCAGTGACACCGTCAGTACAGACCCGTCGGAGACACCGTCAGTACAGACCCGTCAGAGACACCGTCAGTACAGACCCTTCAGAGACACCGTCACACACACTCACGCACACTCAATCACTCACGCACAGTCACACTCTGTCACACACACACACCCTTCAGGTTCCGGTCCACGCGCCGCTTCCCCTGCAGAAGTTTGGACCATCTGATGGACCTTCTGGTGAGAACGGCCAGATACTCGGACATCAGCTCCTCGTAGGACTCGTAGTCAAAGTCATAGGAGCGCTCGAACCCGTATGGATCCACACTGCAACACAGGTCAGCACAGGTCAACACAGGTCAACAGGTGAAGCTTTCGAATGCTTCCTCAGGTGTGTGTGTTCAGGTGTGGAGGTCATGTGACGCATAATCTACTGTGGGTTAACTGAACTCTGATTGTTTGGTTCTTCAACGCTCATCCTGGACTTGTTGTCATAGCAACAGGTCCGGAAGCTCAAACCTGCTCGAGAGCAGCTCATCATGTAAACAGGATTAGATCACATCTTGAGGTGATGCTTAAAATCCATCCCAGCCACTGCTACTTTATTACAAGAGTTCATTACTGAACCAGACGGGCAATAATAATAATAATAATAATAATAATATAAAAATGTATTTGTAAATAATATTATAATGTTGTGTAAAAGGTGTATAATACTATAGACACTTGATTGAGAGATTTATTTATGATGGAATAATGACTTTATAATGTTATTAGAGTCTTACACCCTTGCAGTACCGTTACTCAGTAAAAACTTAACTGATGTCCAACAAATAAACAACAGATATAATACAGATGATCAAATGATGAAGCTCGGGTTGCTGAATATTCGATCCCTTTCCCCAAAAGCGCTTATTGTTAATGATATGATTACAGATAATAATCTAGATGTGCTGTGTTTGACAGAAACCTGGCTAAAACCTGACGACTACATTACTTTAAATGAGTCCACCCCACAAGATTATTGTTATAAACACGAGCCACGAGTTTCATCTCCTCAGCATCCCAGATAGCCTAGAGGAACTCGATTTTGTAGAAACTATTGACTCTTTTTTCCAGCACTTTAGACACAGTTGCTCCCCGGCGCTTAAAGAAGATTAAAGAAAATAGTCCAACGGCGTGGTACAACGAGCACACCCGGGCCCTTAAAACAGCAGCCAGAAAAATGGAGCGCAGCTGGAAGAAAACAAAACTAGAGGTTTTTCGTAATTCATGGAAAGAGAGCATGATCGCATACAGAAAGGCCGTAAAAACTGCTAGATCTGCTTATTTCTCGACTCTCTTAGAAGAAAACAAACACAACCCTAGGTATTTATTTGATACAGTGGCTAAGTTAACCAAAAATAAAGCTTCTACTTCTGATGGTTGTAAACAGCACAGCAGTAATGACTTTATGAACTTCTTTACGTGTAAGATCGATAATAAAATAATTGTAACCATGCAGCCGTCTACTACAGTGTCACATCAGACAGAGCATTGTAGTGTCACTGAGGACAAATTACATTCATTCACTGCTATAGGAGAGGAAGACACACACACACACACACACACACACACACACACACTCATTCACTGCTATAGGAGAGGAAAAATTGGCTAAACTCGTTAAATCATCTAAATCAACAACATGTATGCTCGACCCTATACCGACTAGGCTATTAAAAGAGATGCTACCAGAGGTCATAGATCCTCTTCTTAATATCATTAACTCATCTTTGTCATTAGGATATGTACTGAAACCTTTTAAGTTGGCTATTATCAAACCACTTATTAAAAAACCTCAACTTGATCCTACAGAATTAGTCAATTACAGGCCGATCTCAAATCTACCCTTTCTGTCAAAAATACTGGAAAAGGCAGTGTCTTCACAATTATGCTCCTTTTTAGAAAGAAATGGTATCTGTGAGGATTTCCGGTCAGGATTTAGACCGTATCATAGTACTGAGACTGCTCTCATCAGAGTTACACATGATTTACTCTTATCATCCGATCGTGGTTGTATCTCTCTATTAGTGTTACTCGATCTTAGCGCTGCATTCGATACTATCGGCCACAACATTCTTTTGAATAGACTCGAAAATTATGTTGGCATTAGTGGAACTGCATTGGCATAGCTTAAATCATACTTATCTGACCGTTATCAGTTTGTAGCAGTAAATGAAGAGATGTCACACCGATCACAAGTTCAGTATGGAGTACCGCAGGGCTCAGTGCTAGGACCGTTGCTCTTCACCCTGTACATGCTACCACTGGGAGATATCATTAGGAAGCATGGCATTAGTTTTCACTGTTATGCTGACGATACTCAGCTCTATATTTCTTCACGCCCTGACGAAACTTACCAATTCACAAGATTAACGGAATGCATAGCTGATATAAAACATTGGATGTCTAGTAATTTCCTGCAACTATGATTTTAAAAAATAATGAATTTTTAATTACTGGACAAAAAAAGCTCCACAAGTAGTAACCTAGAATACTGTCTAACACTCGATGGCTGCTCTGTCAAGTCCTCGTCATCAGTGAGGAACCTGGGTGTGCTCTTTGATACCAATCTTTCATTTGAAAGCCACGTTTCTAACATCTGTAAAACTGCATTCTACCAAAAATGGTAATTTTGTAATGCTTTACTGGGTGGTTGCCCTGCTCGCTTAATAAACAAACTCCAGCTGGTCCAAAACGCAGCAGCTCGAGCTCTTACTAGAACCAGGAAGTATGACCATATTAGCCTGGTTCTGTCAACACTGCACTGGCTCCCTATTAAACATCGCATACATTTTAAAATCTTGCTTATTACTTACAAAGCACTAAATGGTTTAGCTCCCCAGTACTTGAGCGAGCTCTTAACGCATTATACTCCATCACGTCTATTGCGGTCTCAAAACTCTGGCCAGTTGATAATCCCTAGAATATCAAAATCAACTGCAGGCGGTCGATCCTTTTCCTATTTAGCACCTAAACTCTGGAGCAGTCTTCCTAGCATTGTTCGGGAAGCAGACACACTCTGTCAGTTTAAATCTAGACTAAAAACGCATCTCTTTACTATGGCTTACACATAAAACATTATCAATCTCTATTATTCAAATCAGTAAATGATTGTTAGGCTGCATTAACTAGGTCAGCCGGAACCGGGAACACTTCCCATAACACCTGATGTACTCGTTACATAAGAAGAATGGCATCTACGCTAATGTTAGTCTCTCTGTTTATCCCGAGGTTTACTGCAGTCAGCCGGATCCGGGCCGTATCCAGATCAGATGGTGGACCAGCGCCGGGACATGACCAACACATCCCTGAAGTGTCTGCAGAGAACATGTCAAATAAACTCCCCCCGTAAATGCTGCATCGACACGACATCCTCATTAAACCCGTCTCCGGCGTGACGACTCCAATCTTTCGAATAATCTTACGAATATCTATTTGCCTAATATGAATTAAGACCTGCTATGTTGGCAGAATTATAATCATACGACTTTGTTCGTCGGCCAGAGGAGAACTGGCACCCCGACTGAGCCTGGTTTCTCCCAAGGTTTTTTTCTCCATTCTGACCCTGAAGGAGTTTTGGTTCCTTGCCACCGTTGCCTCTGGCTTTTGGCTTGCTCAGTTGGGGACTTCTAAATCTCATCTATATTCCCGATCTGCCCGCATTGACACTATATGATACTTGAAATTAGCTGGATAACATCACCTTTCTGATGTGATGTGTGATGGGAAAAGGGAGAAGAGTGAGCTCGACAAAAGGCGGATTCGAACCTGCGTCGATCGCATCAGAACGAAGATCCTTAATCTTTACGCTCTACTGACCCCACAATTGACACCACTTTTTCTAATCCCGTTTTTCCCAAGCAGGCATTGTTAGGCAGAGCTAGTGTGAATAGCACTTACCAACAAGGCACGCTATCTACACTTGGTGTAAACAGACTCTCTGAAAAAGGCAACACTTGTTCAGCCAGTTTCAACAACAAATTTCATAGATGTACCAGAATTAATAAGATTCAGAATTTGAAAGAACAGAACAATAGTTATTAAAAGTCTCAGCAATAGCTGCTCTACCCTTAACTACAGTTTGGCTGACAATTAAATGATCTGGAACTTTAATTGATAAACTTAAAGTCAACGTAGATTTAACAAATTTCCAAAACTTTGTAGGATTATTTACATTTTAATTTACCATAGCAAGATAATATTCACGTTTTGCATTTTTTAATGCTTTAGTACATTTATTTCATAGTGCTCTATAGAAACTTATAGGAAGCATTAGTTAAAATTAAGTCCAATAAGGTAGATCTATCCAAATGCTTTTGAATAATTAAAGTTGCTAAATTAATCGGCAGAAAGAGTCACAAATCTCTTTAAATGGATCCGCCAAAGATGATAGCCAGTGCCAATTCAAATCAGCCAGTGTATAATCAACTCAGATTCCACTCATGGAAAAGTCTTTAAGTAAAGTTCCCACTTCACATGAGGAAGATGAGGGAGGAGGATAGCATCCACAGTGATGTCAGAGCCAGAACACTAGAAAATGCTGGGTTAAAAACAACCCAAGCTGGGTTGAAAATGGACAAACCCAGCAACTGG
Source organism: Paracanthobrama guichenoti (assembly GCA_018749465.1). Lineage (NCBI taxonomy): Eukaryota > Metazoa > Chordata > Actinopteri > Cypriniformes > Gobionidae > Paracanthobrama > Paracanthobrama guichenoti. Next base: position 54,612 of record JAGHMJ010006280.1, on the reverse strand, counting down.
ATTAAATGTTTGCTTAAAACAACCCAATTGCTTATAGAGTGAAAGATTCAATTCTAGCGCTGATAATTCAATTCCCATTGGTTTGCTGAATGACTGTATGCAGGAGCGATGTAAAGTGGTCTTCACATATATTGCAACGCCCCCCCCCACCCCCGTTTCTTAGCATGATCCGATCTAAAGACATGCATCGATATTAATCATGTCGTGTGTAACTGATGCTTTTAACCCTGTCTCAGTAAAAGCCATAATATCTGCATCAATCCTATCAGCCCATACTCTTAAGAGTCCATTTCACTAATCAGACTGCGGACACTGAGATGAAGAAACCGTGATCCTCTGGCAGATTTGCACTCGTCAGGTGTGCGTGAAATTGAGTTAGCATATGGTGAATTATTCCCATTTCCCCTCAAACACAAACAACGCATACTCAGCGAGACCGCTCCGGATGCGGCTAGCAACTCTCAGGGGAAGATCTCTCCAGAGTAGCCGAAGCCTCTGCGAAAGTCCTGTCCTGTCCTGTGTAGTGTGTGTGTAGTGTAGTGTGAGTAGTGTAGTGTGTGTAGTGTGTTGTGTGTAGTGTAGTGTGTGTATGTACTGTAGTGTGAGTAGTGTAGTGTAGTGTGTAGTGTAGTGTGTGTGTGTAGTGTGTGTGTGTGTAGTGTAGTGTGAGTAGTGTAGTGTCAGTTGTGTAGCGTAGTGTAGTGTAGGTTGAGTAGTGTAGTGTAGTGTAGTGTGAGTAGTGTAGTGTGTGTAGTGTGAGTAGTGTAGTGTAGTGTGTGTAGTGTAGTGTGAGTAGTGTAGTGTAGTGTGAGTTGTGTAGTGTAGTGTAGTGTGAGTAGTGTAGTGTAGTGTGTGTAGTGTGAGTAGTGTAGTGTAGTGTAGTGTAGTGCAGTGTAGTGTGTGTGTGTAGTGTGTAGTGTAGTGTAGTGTGTGTAGTGTAGTGTGAGTAGTGTAGTGTGAGTAGTGTAGTGTGAGTAGTGTAGTGCGAGTAGTGTAGTGTAGTGTGTATGAGTAGTGTAGTGTGAGTAGTGTAGTGCAGTGTGTGTAGTGTAGTGCAGTAGTGTAGTGTAGTATAGTGTGAGTGTGTAGTGTGTGTAGTGTGTAGTGTAGTGTGAGTAGTGTAGTGTAGTGTAGTGTGAGTAGTGTAGTGTAGTGTGAGTAGTGTAGTGTAGTGTAGTGTGAGTAGTGTAGTGTAGTGTGAGTAGTGTAGTGTAGTGTAGTGTGAGTAGTGTAGTGTAGTGTGAGTAGTGTAGTGTAGTGTAGTGTGAGTAGTGTAGTGTAGTCTGAGTAGTGTAGTGTGTGTGAGTAGTGTTAGTGTAGTGTGAGTAGTGTAGTGTGTGTGAGTAGTGTAGTGTAGTGTGAGTAGTGTAGTGTAGTGTGAGTAGTGTAGTGTAGTGTAGTGTGAGTAGTGTAGTGTAGTGTAGTGTGTGTAGTGTAGTGTATGTAGTGTAGTGTAGTGTGAGTAGTGATGTGTGTAGTGTGTAGTGTAGTGTAGTGTAGTGTGTGTAGTGTAGTGTAGTGTGAGTAGTGAAGAGTGTGTAGTGTAGTGAGTAGTGAAGTGTGTGTAGTGTGTAGTAGTGTAGTGTAGTGTGTGTAGTGTAGTGTAGTGTGTGTAGTGTAGTGTAGTGTAGGTAGTGTGTGTAGTGTAGTGTGAGTAGTGAAGTGTGTGTAGTGTGAGTAGTGTAGTGTAGTGTGAGTAGTGAAGTGTGTGTAGTGTAGTGTAGTGTGAGTAGTGAAGTGTGTGTAGTGTGAGTAGTGTAGTGTAGTGTGAGCAGTGTAGTGTGAGTAGTGAAGTGTGTGTAGTGTGAGTAGTGTAGTGTAGTGCAGTGTAGTGTAGTGTGTGTAGTGTGAGTAGTGTAGTGTAGTGTGAGTAGTGAAGTGTGTGTAGTGTGAGAGTAGTGTGGTGTAGTGTGTAGTCAGAGTGTAGTGTAGTGTGTGTAGTGTGAGTAGTGTAGTGTAGTGTAGTGTGAGTAGTGAAGTGTGTGTAGTGTGAGTAGTGAAGTGTGTGTAGTGTGAGTTGTGTAGTGTAGTGTGAGTAGTGTAGTGTGAGTAGTGTAGTGTGAGTAGTGAAGTGTGTGTAGTGTGAGTAGTGTAGTGTAGTGTGTGTAGAGT
>JAGHMJ010006280.1:17500-35000 GCA_018749465.1 Paracanthobrama guichenoti | reverse complement strand
TTAGTGAGGGATTTCACATGCATCCATCCCTATTCTGAGAGCAAACACCAGCAGAGAGAGATTACACACGGTACATTAATAGACAGCACTTACTGTGTGGGAAACAACAATGGAAAAAACTTCTCACTTGTGAACATTAGTCAATGCATTATCAAACAATACGCATTTATTCAGATAAAGTATTGTTTCATTAGCTAATGTGTACAACTTTTCATATTAGGAAGTAATGAGATGAACATGAACTAAAACTAGTTTAACGAGTTTTCTGAACGTTCACACTAAACCGAGTTTCGGGTCTCTTTATCTGCTCATAACTCCAGTAGATCAGTGTAATACTCCTCCAGTGTAGATCAGCTGTTCTCTGTGTGAATATACAGTAAAGTGTGATTTATTCCTGAGTTTATCATCATTCCTCCAGTCTTCAGTGTCACATGATCCTTATGAGGATTTGATGCTCAACATTTATGATTATTTGATGAATGGAAAGTTCATAAGAATATAATTAGAATATTTTATAACATAAATTGATCAATTTAAAAGTCATATTTCCCTGGTTCCAGTCTCACCGGTGATCAGGGCCTCGGCTGTGGTCATGAGCATCAAGGCTCCGTCGCTGAGCGGCCAGTGATCCGCGTCCAGTTTCAGGACCTCCAGGCCCCCGAGGGCGGCGAGCTCCTTCTGGATTTGAGCCCCCGAGGTGCACACTTCCCACCGGCCTTTGCGGTATCCCAGAGCGTCTCCCACTCCTCCGAGGACCATGGCAGCCTGGAACCTCTCCATGAGATCCTACAGCTTCAGATGGAGCTCCTGAAAGGCTGGAGCTGACCCCGGTCGGCTGTGTGTGTGACGGGGGCTCATCATCTGAAGGCGTTATCAGCGGCACTGAGCTGCGGTCAGGTGTCTCCTAAAAAGGCAATGGCCGTGGCAGCAGGGTAACAGTCCCACACACACTAAACATGCCAGAGACTCGGATCTCATGTGCGGTCACTCGCTCACTGTCAGGGACTCATAATGCATGTTATCCTGATCAGAATGTCATCATTTGCTCTGGCTTTTCTCCAGAGTAACGCACTTTTTGCAACTCAGTCAAGTAAGATTGTTTTACACTAATGGTCAAAATGTTTCATGTTTGTGAGTCTCTTCTGCTCATGAATCTGCTCATAACTCCAGTAGAGCAGTGTAATACTCCTCCAGTGTAGATCAGCTGTTCTCTGTGTGAATATATAGTAAAGTGTGATTTATTCCTGTGATCAAAGCTGAGTTTATCATCAGTATACTACAAAAAAAAAAAAAAAAAAAAAAAAAGGTTGGGACACTGTAGAAATTGTGAATAAAAACAGAATGCAATGATGTGGACGATTCATATTTCAATATTTTATTCAGAACACAACATAGATGACATATCAAATGTTTAAACTGAGAAAATGTGTCATTTTAAGGGGAAAATAAGTTGATTTTAAATTTCATGGCATCAACACATCTCAAAAAAGTTAAGGCCATGTTTCCCACTGTGTGGCATCCCCTCTTCTTTTCCTAACAGTCTGCAAACGTCTGGGGACTGAGGAGACAAGCTGCTCAAGTTTAGGAATAGGAATGTTGTCCCATTCTTGTCTAATACAGGCTTCTAGTCGCTCAACTGTCTTAGGTCTTCTTTGTGGCATCTTCCTCTTTATGATGCTCAAATGTTTTCTATGGGTGAAAGATCTGGACTGCAGGCTGGCCATTTCAGTCCACGGATCCTTCTTCTACACAGCCATGATGTTGTAATTGATGCAGTGTGTGGTCTGGCATTGTCATGTTGGAAAATGCAAGGTCTTCCCTGAAAGAGACGACGTCTGGATGGGAGCATATGTTGTTCTAGAACTTGGATATCCCTTTCAGCATTGATGGTGCCTTTCCAGATGTGTAAGCTGCCCATGCCACACGCACTCATGAACCCCATCCCATCAGAGATGCAGGCTTCTGAACTGAGCGCTGACAACAACTTGGGTTGTCCTTGTCCTCTTTAGTCCGGATGACATGGCGTCCCAGTTTTCCAAAAAGAACTTCAAATTTTGATTGGTCTGACCACAGAACAGTTTTCCACTTTGCCACAGTCCATTTTAAATGAGCCTTGGCCCAGAGAAAACGCCTGCGCTTCTGGATCATGTTTAGATATGGCTTCTTTTTTGACCTGTAGAGTTTTAGCCGGCAGCGGCGAATGGCACGGTGGATTGTGTTCATGACAATGTTTTCTGGAAGTATTCCTGAGCCCATGTTGTGATTTCCATTACAGTAGCATTCCTGTATGTGATGCAGTGCCGTCTAAGGGCCGGAGATCACAGCATCCAGTATGGTTTTCCGGCCTTGACCCTTATGCACAGAGATTGTTCCAGATTCTCTGAATCTTTGGATGATATTATGCACTGTAGATGATGAGAACTTCAAACTCTTTGCAGTGTTTCTCTGAGAAACTCCTTTCTGATATTGCTCCAGTATGTTTGGCCGCAGCATTGGGGGAATTGGTGATCCTCTGCCCATCTTGACTTCTGAGAGACACTGCCACTCTGAGAGGCTCTTTTTATACCCAATCATGTTGCCAATTGCCCTAATAAGCTACAGATTGGTCCTCCAGCTGTTCCTTATATGTACATTGAACTTTTCCGGCCTCTTATTGCTCCCTGTCCCAACTTTTTTGGAATGTGTAGCTCTCATGAAATCCAGAATGAGCCAATATTTGGCATGACATTTCAAAATGTCTCACTTTCAACATTTGATATGTTATCTATATTCTATTGAGAATAAAATATAAGTTTATGAGATTTGTAAATTATTGCATTCCTTTTTGTATTCACAATTTGTACAGTGTCCCAACTTTTTGGGAATCGGGTTTGTATATACTAATATTCTGATTTATTTCTGGTTATTATAGTTGATATAGTTCATATTTCTGTGGAAAATGTGATAAACTGCCATTCAAAAGTTTGAAACAAGAATACTTTAAGGACTCATTAAGTTGATCAAAAGTGACATTTATTATTTATTTTGATCTTTCTGTAAATCAGAGAATCCTGAGAAATAAAATGCATCACGGCTGTTTTTAACTCTGATAATAATCATAAATGTGTGTTGAGCATCAGATGCTCATGAGAATGATCAGTGAATGTATTTCTGTGAGGACAGAAACATGACAAACAAATCTCAATGATTTTAATCTTTTGATCTGAAGTTTACCGTGTTTATGGTCATGTGCATTTGGACATACAGCAGATTTGAGCAAGAACATGAATATATATAAATTGGTTAAAGATAATGTGAGAGTGGAGAATGAGTTGTTAAATAATCTTTATTTACATGCACTGATGTGATGAGCTGAACGGCCCGTCACACACACAGAACGAACCAAAGCAAACGGAGAAAACAATAAAAACGGTGTTAAAATCTGACAGCAGAAACTCGTCCAGACGAACCGTGTGTTTGCTGATTTAATATCACGACGCCTGTAAACAAATCACACCATGTGAACAAACAGGATGTCATCAGCGTTTGAAAGGCTGCCGCTCGACTGACAGACACTCGCAGCGGACTCCTCTCCACACGCCCGACTGTCGGCGTCACGCGACTAATGAAGTCCTGTTAGCGAAGATCTGCACAGCGAATGCTGGAAGCGTGTTCTGCCACGGGACATCCTGACTGCTTTCACTCCTTCAATTTGGACTTTATCATTTGCAATTGTGCATTTATAAAAATCACACAACTGGTAGAAAAAGGTCAGAATCGTGAGGGAAAAAAACGAGTCAGAATTTAGAGGGAAAAACTTGCAATTCCAAAAAAAAAAAAAAGAACTGAATTCCGAGAAAAAAAGTCTGCATTCTGTGAAATAAATGTATAATTGTAAGATTTTTTTTTTTTTTCCAAATCGCAATTGTGAGATAAAAGGAAACGATGAGCTGTTAGTACGTGTGGTGTAAACCAGCTTCCACTCAACACAAGCAGACGCGCCCTCGTGAGATGTGCTGTGGGCTGATGGGAAACCTGTCCAGACAGATCCCAGGTGTTCATCAGTGCACTGTAAAAGCTCTCGCTGCGGTTAAAGATATATATACTTCAATTCTTTCATTTAAAGAGTCCGTCTAGAGAGGCTCGGCCTCCCTGTGAGCGCTCATTATAGAGTCCGGTGACTTCCTGCTGCCACGATCGGCCGGGCGAATTCCACAAAGTCATCGATGAGCACCGGCCACGCACCTGCAATCAAACCATTCAGTGGTCACACACACTGCACATGCTTACATCAGCGGTCACACACTGCACACGCTTGCATCAGCGGTCACACACACTGCACACGCTTGCATCAGCGGTCACACACTGCACACGCTTGCATCAGCGGTCACACACACTGCATACGTTTACATCAGCGGTCACACACACTGCACACGCTTGCATGAGCGGTCACACACACTGCACACGCTCGCATGAGCGGTCACACACACACTGCACACGCTCGCATCAGCGGCCACACACATCAGCGGTCACACACACACACACACTGCACACACTCGCATCAGCGGCCACACACATCAGCGGTCACGCATTGCACACGCTCGCATCAGCGGTCACGCACTGCACACGCTCGCATCAGCGGTCACGCACTGCACACGTTCGCATCAGCGGTCACACGCACTGCACACGCTCGCATCAGCGGTCACACGCACTGCACACGCTCGCATCAGCGGTCACGCACTGCACACGCCGCGATCAGCGTCACGCGACTGCACACGCTCGCATCAGCGTCACGCACTGCACACGCTCGCATCAGCGGTCACGCACATCAGCGGTCACACACACACACTGCACACGCTCGCATCAGCGGCCACGCACATCAGCGGTCACGCACTGCACACTGCACACGCTCGCATCAGCGGCCACACACATCAGCGGTCACGCACTGCACACGCCGTCGATCAGCGGTCACACGCACTGCACACGCTCGCATCAGCGGTCACACGCTCGCATCAGCGGTCACACGCTCGCATCAGCGGTCACACGCACTGCACACGCTCGCATCAGCGTCACGCACTGCACACGCCGCGATCAGCGGGTCACGCGACTGCACACGCCGCGCATCAGCGGTCACGCGACTGCACACGCTTCGCATCAGCGCCACACACATCAGCGGTCACGCACTGCACACGCCAGATCAGCGGTCACGCGACTGCACACGCCAGATCAGCGGTCACGCACTGCACACGCTCGCATCAGCGGTCACGCACATCAGCGGTCACACACACACACACTGCACACGCCGCATCAGCGCCACGCACATCAGCGGTCACGCACTGCACACTGCACACGCCGCGCATCAGCGCGGCCACACACATCAGCGGTCACGCACTGCACACGCTCGCATCAGCGGTCACACGCACTGCACACGCTCGCATCAGCGGTCACACGCTCGCATCAGCGGTCACACGCTCGCATCAGCGGTCACACGCACTGCACACGCTCGCATCAGCGGTCACGCGACTGCACGATCGCCGCGATCAGCGGTCACGCACTGCACACGCTCGCATCAGCGGTCACGCACTGCACACGCTCGCATCAGCGGCCACACACATCAGCGGTCACGCACTGCACACGCTCGCATCAGCGGTCACGCACTGCACACGCCTGATCAGCGCCGCATCAGCGATCAGCGTCACGCGCGACTGCACACGCCGCGATCAGCGTCACGCGCGACTGCACACGCCGCATCAGCGTCACGCCGCGACTGCACACGCCTTCGATCAGCGGTCACGCGCGACTGCACACGCCAGATCAGCGGTCACGCGCGACTGCACACGCCAGATCAGCGGTCACGCGCACTGCACACGCTCGCATCAGCGGTCACGCGCACTGCACACGCTCGCATCAGCGGTCACGCGCACTGCACACGCTCGCATCAGCGGTCACGCACTGCACACGCTCGCATCAGCGGTCACGCACTGCACACGCTCGCATCAGCGGTCACGCACATCAGCGGTCACACACACACACTGCACACGCTCGCATCAGCGGCCACACACATCAGCGGTCACGCACTGCACACGCTTGCATCAGCGGTCACGCACTGCACACGCTTGCATCAGCGGTCACACACTGCACACGCTCGCATCAGCGGTCACGCACCACACACGCTCGCATCAGCGGTCACGCACTGCACACGCTCGCATCAGCGGTCACGCACTGCACACGCTCGCATCAGCGGTCACGCACTGCACACGCTCGCATCAGCGGTCACACACACACACACACACGCTCGCATCAGCGGCCACGCACATCAGCGGTCACGCACAGCACGCTCGCATCAGCGGCCACACGCACTGCACACGCCGCATCAGCGCCACACGCGACTGCACACGCCGCGATCAGCGCCACACGCACTGCACACGCTCGCATCAGCGGCCACACGCACTGCACACGCTCGCATCAGCGGCCACACGCACTGCACACGCTCGCATCAGCGGTCACGCACTGCACACGCTCGCATCAGCGGTCACGCACATCAGTGGTCACACACACACTGCACACGCTCGCATCAACGGCCACGCACATCAGCGGTCACACACACACACTGCACACGCTCGCATCAGCGGTCACGCACATCAGTGGTCACACACACACACACACTGCACACGCTCGCATCAGCGGTCACACGCACTGCACACGCTCGCATCAGCGGTCACGCACTGCACACGCTCGCATCAGCGGTCACACGCACTGCACACGCTCGCATCAGCGGTCACACGCTCGCATCAGCGGTCACACGCACTGCACACGCTCGCATCAGCGGTCACACACACACACTGCACACGCTTGCATCAGCGGTCACACACACAGACGTTTACATCAGCGGTCACACACTGCACACGCTTACATCAGCAGTCACACACTGCACGCTTACATGCAAACCAACAAACGACACTATTAAAGAGTAAGAGTCTGAAAGTTGATGTAGTGAGTCAGCCTCACCCTCCTCGTCGTAGTTTGACATGTCGTCTGCAATCACATTCCCGAAGTCCAGCAGCAGATTCCACGAGTCTTTAGAAATTGATTTTTTATGGTGCTCCTTTACGGAAACAAGAAGCAAAGCCATCATCGAATCATCAGGACCAGTGTGAAATGCATGCAGTAAGAGCAGGACGGGTTTGGTTTGGCGTGTAGCTGAGATGCGCAGTGTTTGATTATGGTTATGTAACGCAGTGACATACCAGGAGGAACGTGTTCCAGAGGTCAAGGAACTTGAAGCGTCCGGTCAGGATGAGATTCCAGTAGGCCACGGCCATCTCCAGATCTGAGACAGAGACGATCAGGGTCACTGCAAACCAGCTCACCACAACAGCACAAGTGTGCACTAAACCAGGTGCTCACCTAAAGCCTTCTGACCAGGGTTCTTGGCGAAGGTAAACGTGAACTGATAGAGGTCTCTGAACTTCCCAGAATCCTTCAGCTCCTGCTCTAGTCTGGGTAAAAGACTCTTCAGCTTCTCTGGACTGTCACAACTAGACAAGCACAGTAAGAGTTAACATCTGCACAGAGATCAATCAGCGCTGTCAGAAATCTTATTAACCAGTGAAAGGATGAGATTGTTTTCTTGTTCAAACGCATGGATATACACCAATCAGGCATAACATTATGACCGGTGAAGTGAATAACACTGATGATCTCTTCATCACAGCTCCTGTTAGTGGGTGGGATATATTAGGCAGCAAGTGAACATTTTGTCCTCAAAGTTGATGTGTTAGAAGCAGGAAAAATGGGCAAGCGTAAGGATTTGAGCGAGTTTGACAAGGGCCAGATTGTGATGGCTAGACGACTGGGTCAGAGCATCTCCAAAACTGCAGCTCTTCTGGGGTGTTCCCGGTCTGCAGTGGTCAGGATCGATCAAAAGTGCTCCAAGGAAGGAACAGTGGAGAACCGGCCACAGGGTCATGGGCGGCCAAGGCTCATTGATGCACGTGGGGAGCGAAGGCTGGCCCGTGTGGTCCGATCAAACAGACGAGCTACTGGAGCTCAAACTGCTCAAGAAGTTAATGCTGGTTCTGATAGAAAGGTGTCAGAATACACAGAGCATCTCAGTTTGTTGCGTATGGGGCGGCATGGCCGCTGACCAGTCAGGGTTCCCATGCTGACCCCTGTCCACCGCCGAAAGCACCAACAGTGGCACGTGAGCATCAGAACTGGACCACGGAGCAATGGAAGAAGGTGGCCTGGTCTGAGGGATCACGTGTTCTTTTACATAACGTGGATGGCCGGGTGCGTGGCTTGCCTGGGGAACACATGGCACCAGGATGCACTATGGGAAGAAGGCGAGCCGGCGGAGGCAGTGTGATGCTTTGGGCAATGTTCTGCTGGGAAACCTTGGGTCCTGCCATCCATGTGGATGTTACTTTGACACGTACCACCTACCTAAGCATTGTTGAGACCATGTACAGCCTTTCATGGAAACGGTATTCCCTGGTGGCTGTGGCTCTTCCAGCAGGATAATGCTCCTGACACAAAGCACAAATGCTTCAGGAATGGTTTGAGGAGCACAACAACGAGTTTGAGGTGTTGACTTGGCCTCCAAATTCCCCAGATCTCAGTCCAATCGAGCATCTGTGGGATGAGCTGAACAAACAAGTCCGATCCATGGAGGACCCACCTCACAACTTACAGGACTTGCTAACATCTTGGTGCCAGATATCACAGCACACCTTCAGGGGTCTAGTGGAGTCCATGCCTCGACAGGTCAGGGCAAAAGGGGGACCAACACAATATTAGGAAGGTGGTCATAATGTTATGCCTGATCAGTGTATATACTTGTTTGTTTATGCAGTGATGGATTACAGCTTTTGTGGCTCTAGTTGAGCTGATGTTAGATGTCTCACCCCAGATCAGACATGCCGTCCAGGAACTCTTTGCGGCTGAACTCGCACTGCGTTGCCGCTCTGAACTTCCAGGCCACGATCAGGACGCCGACGCTGGCTGGATCCAGCATGAGGTCGTCGCAGAACTGCTGGATTCCATCGATGCCGATCTTATTCTCGTCTTGTGGATCTGCAGACACAAGCAGCAGCAGCACAAACGAAGGTACACAAACACAGACGCACGTGGCCGCTCACCTTTATAGCGGTTGTACAGCTGATCCAGCTTCTTGCGGTCCACGGCTGCTTTCATGGAGTCTCTGTGGTTCTGGAAGCCGTTCTCCGTGGCCGTGTCTCGTCTCCAGTCATTGTGGGTCAGGCAGTACAGAGCGCTTCTCTCTGCGGCCCGAGTGAAGGACATGACCTGACGGATCTTCTCCTTCTGGCTCGACTTCAGTTTATGCTGGAGGAACAACACCATTAGTTACAGTAAACAGAGCTAGTCAAGGCCATCACCAGTATGTGGAATTTCAATATGACACGACGGTCACCTTTGACCAATAAGTGGACAACTTCACTATCCATAACGTTTACAATGCATTTATGCCAGAAAATCATCCTTCTGACTTCTTCAGTGGAAAATATTTCAGAATCTTTAAATCATTTTCACAGTTCTGACATTTCGAGTTTGCATTGGTCCGAAATCATATTCTTCTCTACTATACAGTATGCGAAACAGTACTACGAACAGTGCGCCAACAGAGTAGTATGTCCGAATTTCTGGTATTCGAAAAGTAGGCTGGACACTTCATTACTTTCCCATGAGGCCACAAGAGCGAATGGAGGTGAAGCTAAGCAACTGACGGTCACTTGACGGTAGTCCGAATATCATTCACACTACCCATATTCATCTTTGAAAACATCCTGTATTATAGAACACTTTCTATGTAAATTGTCATTTTTTATTCTCTGTATCATCTCTTTTTGTACTTAATTATAATTATGCACTAAAAAAAAAACCTTGACGCTAAATGCAAAAAAAAAAAACCCTACTCTAACGTACTTTTTAACGGTCGTGAATTTCAAATTCTTAACGAACTTAACGGTCGAGAAGATCAAAAACTTAACGTACTTTTTAACGGTCGTGATGTTCAAATTCAAATGTAGTACGTACTCAGTACGCGATTTCGGACGCAGAGATAAGAAAAAAATACGAATTGTAAGACAAAAAGTCGGAATTACCGTTTTTATTTAATATTTTTTATTTCGTGGCGAAATTAAGCTTCGATAAAGGGTACACTGACATCACATATACTTGAAATGATGGTTGTTTAAAACGACAAAAAATTGACCATTAAACATATTTATGCATGAATCGCCTGAACTAAACGTTTAATCCAACCATCATCATAAAGTACTGTGGTATAATGTGTCAGCTGCTATAATAACATAGCATTTATTACCACATTCATATATTATGGTGATATTTACAGAGCATTACCATGGCACGTGTTGTTTTTAGTTTATGAAGAGCTCAGTATTAGTGTAGGAACGGCGATCAGTTCCGGTGTTCCGCTTTGATTCGGAGCTCTCAAAACACCCTGTTTCCCTCATAAACGGACGCGCGGAAACACCATAATAACGCGATTCAAGCGCGGATCGAGCGTCTATTAGCAGTCATCAAACATTACAGATAAACACTGCCCCCTGCGCGCGCCCACCTACCATCTTCATCTCCAGCGGAGCTCCTATGCGCCTGCGCAGAAACCAGCGGCCGCTGACGCTCGGAGGAACTTTGGGAAATGTAGTTTTTTTTCTCTCTAACCTTTAATTTTACGCACAAACACGTCATAGGTATTAGCACGCATGTAGAAGTTATAAGTTATGGATTGTTTGTAATTACAAAAGTTTGATTAGTAGTTATATGGCAAACTCATACAGCACAACCTGTAAGTTTTTCATATTTACTCATATTCAGTGACGGACTCCATTAGCTGCATTTCTATGGAAGCCCATTTCTGTTACATACGGGGGAAAATCATGACTTAAAAAGTCACGATTATGGCATAAAAAAAATTATGATTATGACAAAAAAATATACCTCATAATTATTACATCGCATCAAAATGTTAATTTAGAATGTAATAATTTCAGCTTTCTATCTTATTTTCGACTTTTTGCCAATTAAGATTTAGCAGAGCATGATTTCTTTCTTATGCGACGAAATGGGCTTTTTTATTTGTACCAGGCGCAGTGCGGAACAAAAACTACATTTCCCACAATTCCACGCGCTACTGTTACGATTCAGTCAGGAGTAAAGACCGTTCTAATGAAACACCGCTGAAAAACAACTGCTGACCGAATGACAGCACACAGTGTTCGTCAGTCTCCCGCGAACTTTCGGCGAAGTTTAGTCTAGTATGAGCTGCTCTCCCGCCTCTCCCGCAAAGCCGTTACCTGCTCCGGGAACCGAGCGCGGATCTCACCGTCACCGCCGACCGGCAGGCTCGCGTCGGTTTAAGAGCCGCTGGTGGTCGGTGTGCGCGCGCAGTATGTGGCGTCACAACAGCGCGATTGTTTCCTTCATTCACTGACGAGTTCTTCAGTTAGCAGCTTCACGCGCTGCAGGTATGAGTTAGTTCTCTCTTTCTGTTTGTCGGCGTTTATGTTATCTTGCAGGATGACATGTGGAAGCGGATAACAAGCGTAAAGCTTACCTGAATAATGATAATAATGACAATAACGCGTTTGATGGACCGGTCAGATCGCAATAACAGTGATTTATAGGCACGCTAATTCGCGCGAAGTCAGTTGACAGTTGGCATCGTCATCGTCATCGCCGTGTGCTAAATATTTAATTTAAAATGTAAATTAATATTTAAGGGAATCATTAATATTTGTGTATGTGTTTTGTCTCTCCCCAGGATTATTATTTGAGTTTACGATAAACTAAACCATCAAAAAAAAAACATGTACGTTACGTTAAAAACAAACGTTAACTGAAATAAAATATACTAAAACTTAAACGTATATTTATTTCATTTAGTTTAACTTGGTGTACTTAAATAACTAAGACTGAAATGAAAAAATAAATAAAAACGATATAGACAAAACTAATAAAATGACCAAATCACTACAATTTTGACTAAAGTTAAAATAAAAACGGAAAATGTATAACTAAAAAAACTAATTCAAAATATTAATAAAGACTATAAAAGTATCTCAATGATACTAAAATAATCAAATTAACCCAACCATGGCACCTGATAGATGTTTTTATTTATTATTTTTGGCAGAAGCTCCTCCCACTCATGCATATTCCATTGTTGACAGCCAATCAGAGTCCATCCTGCTTTAAAGCGCTCGAGCATTTAAAGCGACAGAGCTGAGAAACAGAATGATATTGTGTTATTGTGGACGCTGATATAGTTATCGCACGGGACTTTAGACAGTGTGCTATTTCTACGGACTTAAAAGAGTATAATAACAAAACGCATATTTTAAAATAAGCCTCTCATTCATTTCCAACCCTACATAAAAATACTCTGAAATATGACGTCCACCCGGTTATGCCACTTTCGGCCCAGTGTTCGGTGATGAAGTGAAGTGTGTGATTGCAGTGATGAAGGTCAGGTGTGTTCTGCAGGATGTGGCTGTGACCGGCGGCGGGGACTCGCTCCAGGGTTGTTTGTGTAGTTAGCGACACGCCTTCAGATTCACGAGCGTGTCGTGTCCATATGTCGGGTGAGTGCTTGAGCTTTCATAGCGAATGTTTTAACAGTAATACTTTTACCGTAAAATCATATACAAAAGATATTTCTTTACATGAACTGAAATAAAATAAAATATTAAAAAAACTAAAAACCTTATTTTATTTCAGCGAGTGTTTCGTTTAAGTTGACTTACTAAAATAACAAGAACTAAATAAACAAAAACTATATAGACATGCTTAAAAAAAATTTTGTGAAAAAATGTATATTCCTCAATTTATGCAATATCCCAAACATACTGTTATAGTTATTATAGTATTATAGTACTATAAATATACTATTACAGTGTTGAGTAAGTTAATCTAAACAAGTATTTAATTACTTATTACTTTCTAAATCCTACATCAAATAGTTCAGTGACTCAAGGACATGAAACGGCTCTTTTCATTTTTTAATTTTAAAAAACCTTGCCTAGCCAAAACACGTTTGAAAAAGACATAATGAAAAGTTTGTTTATGGTTTCAGTTAAAATCAGCATGAAAGAGTCGTTTCTCCTCTATTGTGCCGTATATCGAGTGAAGCGCAAACAAGAGCAGATGTAGGGCGGGGCTTGATTGTGTCTGAGGGAATTGATTGGATGGTTGTGGTTTGCTATTGGCTGATCTCATGTGAGTGACAGGTGGCCCCGCCCTCGTCATCAGAGAAGAGATGAAGTTATTCTGATTCTTAACACAATAATGATGAGCAGCCATAAATCACTCATAATGAACACTGTGATATTCCATAAAAACAACAAGAATTGTCAGTTTTGATTTCATGGTGACTTTAATGTTGTGATTGGCAGCGGGTCGGATGCGAGGCTTGTGTGCAGTGCTGTGCCTCGGCCTGGTGGCGGCGCTGCAGCCGAAGCAGGTCCACAAAGCGCCGGCCGGACACCAGTGGGTGACGGAGAACTGCCGGCGGCTCTCCACCCTCCTGAGGCAGAAGAACTCGGCCGTGCGTAAGCTGGGCGGGGCCGCAGCGGCGCTGGAGCGGGACGAGACGCTGGCGCAGCCGGAGAAGCTGTTCCGCGTTCACACGCTGGAGGTGTTTCAGCGCGAGCTGAACGAGAGCGAGCGCTCCCTCTTCCAGGCCGTGGAGGGGCTTCAGAGGGTGCTGAAGGGAAACTTCAGGGACGTGGTCAACATGAAGGACAGCAGCCGGCAGAGACTCCAGGCGCTCAGGGAAGCCGCCATCAAGGTCAGTCACCAACCAAATGAAGTTATATTATAACATACACCGATCAGGCATAACATTATGACCGGTGAAGTGAATAACACTGATGATCTCTTCCTCACGGCTCCTGTTAGTGGGTGGGATATATTAGGCAGCAAGTGAACATTTCGTCCTCAAAGTTGATGTGTTAGAAGCAGGAAAAATGGGCAAGCGTAAGGATTTGAGCGAGTTTGACAAGGGCCAGATTGTGATGGCTAGACGACTGGGTCAGAGCATCTCCAAAACTGCAGCTCTTGTGGGGTGTTCCCGGTCTGCAGTGGTCAGGATCTATCAAAAGTGCTCCAAGGAAGGAACAGTGGAGAACCGGACACAGGGCCATGGGCGGCCAAGGCTCATTGATGCACGTGGGGAGCGAAGGCTGGCCCGTGTGGTCCGATCAAACAGACGAGCTACTGGAGCTCAAACTGCTCACGCGTGTGTTCACAGGAGGAGCAGGAGTACATGGAGCTGGTGGCGGCGGAGAAACACCAGCAGGAGGCGCTGAAAGTGGCACAGGACCGAAACAAGACCCTGTCCATGCTGGACGAGATCCTGGAGGACGTGAGGAGGGCCGCGGACCGCCTGGAGGAGGACATCGAGGAGCACGCCGACAACAACAAACAGGTGACGAGTCACGTGACGCAATAACACACACCCGCACACGAAAACATGCTCATTTATGCTAACAACATGCCAGCAAACATATGCTAAATCATGTTAACAACATGCTAATTAATGTTAGCAACATACATCATGTTAGCAAAATGCTAGCAAACATGTTAATTCATGCTAACAACATGCTAATTAATGCTAATAACATGCTAGCAAAAATGCTAATTCATGTTTGCAAAATACGTTAAATCATGCTAACAACATGCTAATTCATACTATCAACATACATGATAAATGATGCTAACAAATGTTCATTCGTGTTAAAATGTTAAATCATGTTAGCGACATGTTAATTAATGCTAACAATGTGTTAAATCATACTCAGAACATGCTAGCAACATGTTAATTAATACGCATGATTTTCCCCCTAAACCAGCGGAAACCCCGCCCTGCAGCCGATTCTAAAGATCTCATTGGTCATGTCATGTCACAGTACAGCTTGCCTACACCAAACCCTGCCCCTAAACCTACCCGTCACTGTAACCTTAGCCAATGACATTAGCTGCGGGGCGGGGCTTCTGCTGAACTGGTTTGGGGGGGAAATCACGCCATCATACTATCAGCGTGCTATTAAAACATGTGTTAGTGACATGTTAATTCAGGTCTTTGTTCAAGCCAACATCAGTTAGTCATCAAAGTGTTGCTGAATTCTGCCCGTCTCTCCATCTCTGTCCAGATGAAGGGGGTGAACGTGGAGGCCGTCCTGAGGGTGGAGGAGGATGAGGAGGACGGGAAGAGGAAGAACAAGTCACGGCAGGAGAACAAAGGCAATCTGGGGCTCAGCATGCTGATCGACTCGCAGAACAACCAGTATGTGCTGACCAAACCACGCGACTCCACCATGCCCCGCGCTGACCACCACTTCATCAAGGTCAGCCTCTGACCTCTGACCTCTGAGTGTCGCTGGAGCTCAGCCCGAACACACAGATGAGAAATCATCAACAAAAAACAATAGTTTCAGAAACATCAGCGTCATTTTACTAACATGATTCTATGAATATATTACTATTAATTAATGTTATTAGCGCATTAAAACATGTTAGCAAACATGCTTATTCATGATAGCAGTGTGCTTATTCATGCTATAAGCATACTAAAGCATGCTAGCAACATTGCTCATTCTTGTTAAGTGTGTTAAATCATGCTATCAATATGCTAACAACATGCTAACAACATGCTAACAACATGCTAACAACATGCTAACAACATGCTAATTCATGTTAAAAAAAGTTTAGCAAAATGTTAATGTTAGCCACGTTAAATCGTGCTAGTAACGTGCTAATTTATATTAACAACATCTTAATACTAACATGCTCATTCATGCTAGCAACATGTTAAGTCATGATAGCAACATAGTGATAATGCTAACATGCTAATACATGTTAAAACATGCTATAAATGTTAAATCATACTACAATATGCTAATTCATGCTAACAACATGTTTATTCACACTAAAAAACAGGCTAGTTGATGCTAACAACGCGTTAAAATGATAGCAACATGGAAAATCATGCTAACAAAACATGCTAATTCATGGGGAAAACATGTTATCAAATGTTAAATCATGCTAGCAACATGCTAATTCCTGCTGACAACATGTTAAAAACATGATAGCAAAATGTTAAATAATGTCAAAACATATTAACAACATGTTAAACCGTGCTAGAAAAACATGCTAATTCATGGTAGCAGTGTGTTTCTTTGTCTTTCCACTTCATTAAATTTAAATCTTATAAGACTCTGAGACTTTAATACGGCCAACATCAGCGTTTGTCCCAGCGATCTTCACTCCTGTAGGTGATTCTGTTATTGTCCTGTTCATCACTGTGAAGCTGCTCTGTGCTGAATAAAGCGCTGACGTGTGTGTGTGTGTGTGTGTGTGTGTGTGTGTGTGTGTTCCCAGGATCTGGTGCTGGTGGTCATGCTGTCTCTGCCCTGCGGCTGGATGTGTACGCTGATGGGACTGCCGCCCATGTTCGGTTACATCATCTGTGGGGTTCTGCTCGGCCCGTCGGGACTCAACAGCATTAAAGTGAGTGATGATGAACGGACACGTGTGTGCGTTTCCACATGTGTGTAACACTGTGTTTCCTGCAGTCGATGGTTCAGGTGGAGACGCTGGGAGAGCTGGGCGTGTTCTTCACTCTTTTTGTGGTCGGGCTGGAGTTTTCACCCGAACGCCTCCACAAGGTAAACACAAGTGTTCTCACCCGCAGAGACAGGAATGCACTGAGGCTTAAGGGGAATATGTCAGATTACTGAAAGGGGTGGAGGAGTGGGAAGAGTCACACAGCAAATCCTCAAGCGTGAGAAACGAGCCGGAGCGAGACAGATCTCCAGTCAGTGAACTCGTCCTCCAACACAGAATCATCCGTGTGCTGTTACTCAGCACTTACTCAGGGGTCCTGTTCATGACTCGACAAAATACAGACCAGCCACTAGAGTCTGTGGAGGGAGGGAGGGATGGAGGGATAGAGGGATTCAAGATTCAAGAGTTTTATTTGTCACACACACAGTTATATACAGAATATACAACCGGCAGTGAAATGTAAACAGGTCCGCTCCATGGACAGTGCAAAGGGAGGGATAGAGGGATAGAGGGATAGAGGGAGGGAGGGAGGGAGGGATGGAGGGAGGGAGGAGAGAGGGATCGATGGACGGAGGGATGGATGGAGGGAGAGAGGGATAGAGGATGGATGGAGGGAGGGAGGGAGGGAGGAGAGAGGGATCGATGGATGCCGGGAGAGATAGAGGGATGGATAGATGGAGAGATAGAGGGATGGATAGATGGAGAGAGGGATGGATGGATGGAGGCAGAGAGGGAAGGAGGGATGGATGGAGGGAGAGAGGGATGGATGGATAGTTAGATGGACAGATAGATAGATGGACAGATGATGGATGGACAGATGATGGATGGAGGGATGATGGATGGAGGGATGATGGATTTGTTGATGTCTGCTGTCGTTCAGGTGTGGAGGGTGTCGCTGCAGGGCTCTGGTGGT
>JAGHMJ010006280.1:7500-12500 GCA_018749465.1 Paracanthobrama guichenoti | reverse complement strand
TGTCGTCATCAGCGCCAGTGGCCGAACGGCTGTGTCGTCATCAGCGCCAGTCGCCGAACGGCTGTGTCGTCATCAGCGCCAGTGGCCGAACGGCTGTGTCGTCATCAGCGGCAGTCGCGGAGCGGCTGTGTCGTCATCAGCGCCAGTGGCGAACGGCTGTGTCGTCATCAGCGCCAGTGGCCGAACGGCTGTGTCGTCATCAGCGCCAGTGGCGAACGGGCTGTGTCGTCATCAGCGGCAGTCGCGGAACGGCTGTGTCGTCATCAGCGCCAGTGGCGAGCGGCTGTGTCGTCATCAGCGCCAGTGGCGAACGGCTGTGTCGTCATCAGCGCCAGTGGCGAGCGGCTGTGTCGTCATCAGCGCCAGTCGCGAACGGCTGTGTGCGTCATCAGCGGCAGTCGCGGAGCGGCTGTGTCGTCATCAGCGGCAGTGGCGAGCGGCTGTGTCGTCATCAGCGCCAGTGGCGAACGGCTGTGTCGTCATCAGCGCCAGTGGCGAACGGCTGTGTCGTCATCAGCGCCAGTGGCGAACGCTGTGTGTCATCAGCGCCAGTGGCGAGCGGCTGTGTCGTCATCAGCGCCAGTGGCGAGCGGCTGTGTCGTCATCAGCGCCAGTCGCCGAACGGCTGTGTCGTCATCAGCGCCAGTGGCGAGCGGCTGTGTGCGTCATCAGCGCCAGTCGCGGAACGGCTGTGTCGTCATCAGCGCCAGTGGCCGAACGGCTGTGTCGTCATCAGCGCCAGTGGCCGAACGGCTGTGTCGTCATCAGCGCCAGTGGCCGAACGGCTGTGTCGTCATCAGCGCCAGTGGCCGAACGGCTGTGTCGTCATCAGCGCCAGTCGCGGAACGGCTGTGTCGTCATCAGCGGCAGTCGGCGAGCGGCTGTGTCGTCATCAGCGCCAGTGGCGAGCGGCTGTGTCGTCATCAGCGCCAGTGGCCGAACGGCTGTGTCGTCATCAGCGCCAGTGGCCGAACGGCTGTGTCGTCATCAGCGCCAGTGGCCGAACGGCTGTGTCGTCATCAGCGCCAGTGGCCGAACGGCTGTGTCGTCATCAGCGCCAGTCGCGGAACGGCTGTGTCGTCATCAGCGCCAGTGGCCGAACGGCTGTGTCGTCATCAGCGCCAGTGGCCGAACGGCTGTGTCGTCATCAGCGCCAGTCGCGGAGCGGCTGTGTCGTCATCAGCGCCAGTGGCCGAACGGCTGTGTCGTCATCAGCGCCAGTGGCCGAACGGCTGTGTCGTCATCAGCGCCAGTCGCGGAGCGGCTGTGTCGTGTAGTCGCTTGTGCAGTCGCTCTGGAGAAGCTGCACTGGCTGCTCTTGAATTGCTCTCGTGGTACTTTGATGCCATACGTCACTGTCACGTGGCGTCGGCGCTGCCTCAAGTCGGACAAAATTTCTAAGCGGCATGCACTGCTTCAAGTCGAACAAGCCTAAATGCTTCGATCCTGAATGAATCAGCCGTTTGAATGAATCATTTGAATGAATGATTCATTGAATCACTCTTTCAGACAGTCAAATGCTTTTAATTTTATTTCAATTTTTTTTTTTTTTCACTTTTATCGCACACCCATAAATGACAGTCAATTGTTGAACATGGAAATGAATCAGGCTCTGTTCTGCTCTCAGTTCGTAATGGCGGTGCTGGTTCTGTCGGCCATCCTTCCTCCGGGCTCGCGTCACATCCGCTGGCTGGTGTCGGCCGGACTGGCGCAGGTCAGCGAGTTCTCCTTCGTTCTGGGCAGTCGTGCTCGCCGGGCCGGCATCATCTCGAGAGAGGTCAGTAATGTCCGATTACTCTCCCAGAATGCCTTCTCTACTGTGCCGTATATCGAGCGAAGCGCTTCAGGAACAAGAACAAATGTAGGGCGGGGCTTGATTGTGTCTGTGGGGAATTGATAGGATGGCTGTGGTTTGCTATTGGCTGATCTTATGTGAGTGACAGGTTCCCCCGGCCTGATTCTTCCTCCTCTCCTCTTCCTCACAGGTGTATCTGCTGGTCCTCAGCGTCACCACCCTGAGCCTCCTCCTCGCGCCGGTCTTATGGAGAGCCGCCACACTCAAGTGTGTCCCGCGGGCCGACAGGAAGCCGCTCTCCTGAGTCTCTTGAGACGCTCACGCTAATGCATCATATTGATGACAACAGACGGACAGACCATTAATATATTCACAGCAATGGAAGTGCACAACTTTTATAATGTGTCTGTTATGATGTTATATTATTTATTTGTGTAATATGTGCCTTGATGAGCTGATGTCTGTGGTGCAGAAAGACTCGCACAGACGCCCTGATTCTGAGCACAAGGTGGCGGTTCGTACATTACTCATAGATTACTCTGTGATTACTCTCAGACTCTGAATCATTTCTCTGGACTGTGGATTCTCATTAAACCTTCACCTCAGTCATGGAGCGGCTTGTGTTTGTGTCCGCTGTGGAGCGACTGCACCGACCCGCTTAGATCAGATTATTATATACAGGGGTTTATAAACTACAGACTACAAAACTGACATACCAAATCATTAAATAAAGTCATGATTTCTTTTTATGTCACAACTTAGTATGTCATAATTAAATTTACATGTCGTAATTTTGACTGTGATCATTTTAACTTTTGCATGTCATATTAATGATCACTTCGTATGTTCAGTATCATGACTGTTTGGCCCGGTTCCACAGACGAGGCTTAGGTTAAGCCAGGATTAGGCTTTATTAAATGAGGACATTTGAGTAGCTTTTATAAACGTGCCTTGCTTTCAGTTAAATCAGCTCCAACATGCATTTTAGTCTGAGACTATCTTAAGCCTCGTCTGTGGAACCGGGGATAATCTCATAATTATGACATCATCTCATAATTGACTTCCCTCGTAATAATGATTTAGTCTGTTCAGTGATTTAGTATTGTCTCATAATTATGGCAACACATTTTTGTGTTGTAATTTTGACTTTTTTTGTCATAATGAAGATTCACCAAAGCATGATTTGTGTCGTGTGTCAGAAACGGGCTTCCGTACAGTGTGTCTGCAGTGATGCACAGGTGTACATGTAAACATGCTACTGTGTGCATGATAGAGAATGCCATAACTGCAGCTCTGAGGAGGACTGCAGACATGTTTCCGCAGGCCTCAGGTCAGTGACGATAACCATCACATGCGTTAATGCAGAGTGCTGTGCGAGTCGCGAATGAATCATTCCTCTAATGACTCGTTCGAATCGATTCCCTGACCCTAACTCCTGACTAGTCTTATAAAATAGACTATAAACCACAACATACTAAAGTTACGATAATGTACTATAGGGTTTCCTTCACACTGAATGAGCTTTAAGACTCTTCTTTGCCATTATGACAGTGGTGGAAAAAAAACACATTAATAGTTAACATTTTTCATTGATCTTCGTTAGCATGACTGTGTATCACAATGTTGCCAAAGCATTAATATATTACAATAATAACTAGTAACTGGTGGAAACTGATACTTCGGGTGTGAATTACTGATTCGTTAATGAACCGATTCGCTGAGATGACTCGGATTTCTACGCATCACGTATGTAGTCGTGAGTGCGCGCTGACGTCACACCGTGCGTACCCAATCAGGGCGCGCGCCCACAGGACACCGCCAAGCTCAGTTTGACTGAGGTAGCTCGCGCGGGCGGTCCGGTTCCGGCGCGATAAACGCGGATTTTATCCGATTGACTGTAATATCAGCGCGAGATATGACGCGGATGTGAGCGGTGTAGTTAAGGTAAGAGAAACCAGCGCGTTACGTAGTTTGTGTGTGTAATGTACGTGGGAACGTTAGCTCGCTTGGTTAGGTTAGGTTAGCTTAGCTGTAGCCGCGTCGAGCTAACGCGATATTGTCAAGAAACGAGAGACGCGACGCGATGATGATGATGATGATGATGATGATGATGATGATTCGCGTCGCTGCTCATATGAACACTAATGTATGGAAAAAGTACAGAAAAGTTACGTTTTAAGATTTAGCAAAGCATAATGTGTAACGAAACGGGTTTCCACACAACTTTTCGTTGTTTATATGTGTGGACCGATTGCGTGCTATTCTCTGAGATTCATTAATATTCATTTTAGTCCGATAAACAAGGAGTTGGATGTTATTAAACACGCATTATGTAACTGCACTGCTCACTGTACATCTCTTCTCTGATGATGAGGGCGGGGCCACCTGTCACTCACATTCGATCCACCAATAGCAAACCACAACCATCCAATCAGTTCCCTCAGACACAATCAAG
Source organism: Paracanthobrama guichenoti (assembly GCA_018749465.1). NCBI lineage: Eukaryota > Metazoa > Chordata > Actinopteri > Cypriniformes > Gobionidae > Paracanthobrama > Paracanthobrama guichenoti. Next base: position 8,250 of record JAGHMJ010006280.1, on the reverse strand, counting down.
CCCCGCCCTACATCTGCTCTTGTTTGCGCTTCACTTGATATACGGCACACTAGAGGAGACGAGCGTGACTTCCTCTCATGCAGAGTTTGACGTGTGTGTGTGTGTTTTGTGTTTTCAGCTTTCAGCTGAACTGCAGTCACAGACCAAGACTGGCCGCACGCTCCGGTCTCCATCATGGCTAAAGATGTAAGAACCACAGCTTTACAATATCACAGTGTTCATTGTAACATAGACAAGTTTACAGTTATGTTTTACATATCTCGTTTGCATTGACCGTTCAAGAGGGAAAACATAATGATGGATGATATGATGTCTGTGTCATCATTTCTGCTGGAAATTAAGATAAATGGTTGATTATATGCTGATCAGGCATAACATTATGACAGGAATAACACTGATGATCTCTTCCTCACGGCTCCTGTTAGTGGGTGGGATATATTAGGCAGCAAGTGAACATTTTGTCCTCAGAGTTGATGTGTTAGAAGCAGGAAAAATGGGCAAGCATAAGGATTTGAGCGAGTTTGACAAGGGCCAGATTGTGATGGCTAGACGACTGGGTCAGAGCATCTCCAGAACTGCAGCTCTTGTGGGGTGTTCACGGTCTGCAGTGGTCAGGATCTATCAAAAGTGCTCCAAGGAAGGAACAGTGGAGAACCGGACACAGGGTCATGGGCGGCCAAGGCTCATTGATGCACGTGGGGAGGCGAAGGCTGACCCGTGTGGTCGATCAAACAGGCGAGCTACTGGAGC